>JASSUY010039303.1:2351-22971 GCA_032466535.1 Forpus xanthops | reverse complement strand
GCCCATGGCAGGGGGGTTGGAACTAGATGATCTTAAGGTCCTTTCCAACCCTAACTATTCTATGATTCTGTGATTTTTTAGGCACTCACCTGCTACTGCACAAGTCTGACTTGAGAACTTGCAGATACATCTGAAATTTCATGTCTTTGTTCTACAAAGCTATGTAGTTGCACTCAGTGTTTCAAGGATGCAGTATATATACTAGCTTTTTAATGTTAGACATTCATGAACTCTGCTAGCACTGAAACAGATGGATTTTAAATATCAACGCAATGGAAGTTAGTGGTCATTAAGTCAACTGTTAATTAACTACAGCCAACTGAACACCTGATGTAAAAGTTAATAACAAGAGATGTTTCAAGCAAATACTACTTCTGAATGAGTAAACCTTGAAATCTACAAATACACATCTTAGCCCAATTAGATTACTTTTGAACAGAATTTTGAGTTCTTGAGTTTTACAAATTCTCGTCAAATTTTTCAAGACTCAAAAGTACCAGCTCTGAAGAACCATGTATATCCTACTTCAGGTTGTCATTAACATAGTGTATGCTACCCAATAGGAAAACTATGTACTATAGGGAAGAAGTTTGCTTCTTGTAGTCAACTGGCCTCAACAGCATCAATCGTAAATACACATTCTTGTCAAATATAAATTTATATTTACAGAATCAGAAGATGAAAATTACTTTTGTAAATGATATTTGTTACAAAAAATTAAAGCAATGGTTGTCTTAGAAACCTATTGTGAAGATATTCCTTCTGAGCACCTTATGAAAGGTCTTTTTGCCAGTCACCCGTGACACAGGGCATTGCCATGAGTGTCAATGTTTAACCAAATATACCCTGCACTATTTATATCAAATATAAAACTTTTAAGGAGGAAAAACACTACTAGATTTCTGTGGTGGTTTTTAATATTTTAATGATTATTAGGTTATTTCTGGTTATTTTAGGTTAAAGGACAACAGTGTGTTCTATATAATTTATACATACTCAAGACTATTGTAAGAGCTCTTATTTCTCCTCAGGGTTTCTATCACCTAAACTTCTCAAGTTTACCTTTGCAATTATGACATTACAGAAGCCCTGGGAAAAAATAAATAGTAGCTTTACAGTTTCCCCTGACATTTACTTTTATTCTTTGTTATTCAGTTGCATTAGCTTGTTTAGCCACTGTGACATTTAATACATGGAATATATCTTTTACATCTAGTTAGGAAAAGCTACCACATACTTAAGGGGATGATGACTAGGTTCTGCTAATCTATATTTTAGAGTCTTTTTATTCACATCTCCAAAAAGTTATCTCTTGATTCAGATTATAAAGGCATCTGCTATAATTCTGGACTTGATGAAAAGTGCCTTGCCTAGCTGCTGCTATAATGACTTGGTATAATACCATGTTTTTTCCTGCCATCTCTTCCATTCATTTTCCAAACCCCTGCATAATGTTTTCTAGTTTTCTAATGAGAACTGATGAAGGCAAAAGGAAAAGAATAGCAAAAATGCTACCATTCCTATGATATAAAAGAAAAAAGAAAAAAATCCTTTCATGTTACAAAGCCTATCATTTCATCAAGTCAGAATTCTTATGAACAAACTGCTTGAGAATTGGTGCCTATAACATGCAACTTTACATGTGCCTTGGAAAGAATTACAGTTCTATAATACCCATTGAGATTTAGTATTATTCATTCTGTTATCTGTGTTTATGTCTAAAATAATGTTCTGTGATTGGCACTTGATTGAAGAACAGGTTGAGCAGTTGAGTGCTTACAGCAATTTCAGGCAAAATTGCATGTTCACAAAAATGTCTTTATATAGAAGGTAAGCTAAACCTTAGCAAAATCTGCAAATCTAGGATTTACCTTACAAGTGGGTACTGCACCAGAGAATCACAAGTTTTGTCTTGGAAAAAAAATCTGTTTTCTTAGAGAGAAGTTAAACTTGAGTGCTTCCTGACTGTTCTCACCATTTGCAGCAGAAAACAATCTGGTAGTTTTCAAATGTGTTCTGACATTTCCAAAACATCTTTTTGTTAGGCCCTATGAAAAAAACTTCCCTTATTAAAAACTAAGGAGATCAATGCCAAAATCACATGTTTTTCAAAAACAAATAATAGAAACTATTTCACAGGAGTCCAGCATTTTCTAAGGTTCCACTTAAAAAACCAACTAAACAAACCCAAACCAAAATAAACTCTTTATGGATTCTGTATATGTTGTGAAAATCTTAATAATTAGCCATGAATGGTGTGACTAATACTCTGAGAGAGAACTAGCATGGATTGAAATATATTAGGAAAATAATGTTGCATAACTCATCTGTGCAAATATCAGCAACATAATGCGACCAAACTGCATTTAGTAATGTTAGCATGATTGCTATGAAGAAGTGTATTCAAAAAATCATTAAAAATGAGGCATGTTGCTTCTGTCAAACTTCAGGCACCCAGACCCTAACCCTTGCTCCTCTTTAATGTATGTAATACTCTTGGATTGTTGTGTCCTATTGTAAGAGTCACACAGTTCACTGGTAATCAGATAATTCTTTTTAAAATTTGTAGTGTTCTTTTGAGTACTTTGATTCAAGAATCACTTCCAGCAGATTACATTTGATTGGTGAATGCTGAGGAAAGTGTGATTTTACTGTCTTAATTCCTGAATGAAAACAAATGGCCAGGATTCAACCTGCAGGTGTTAGAGAACATGTACCTTCTGTTTTCTACACAGATATATCCATGTATTTCCATTACTTTTTTAATGAAATATTTTGGTTAGTCTATAAGTGTACCCACATCATTTGTTTATGTAAAGCTAAAAAGATGATTCGATGTGCCTGCTGTAATTGTGTGTGATCTTCATGAAGGAGGGGCAATCCAGCACTGAAGAACCTTCTTCAATCACAATGCTTTCTCCTGTTATGTGATGCTGTTACAGCTACAAACATTTTTCCCCATCTTCACTAGCCTGTTTCTGCCCTCATGTAAATGAACAAAAAACTTTGAAACCATCTATACTTCTGTCCTAGGTTCAGCAATAGCAGTCATTTTTCTCCTTCATAGTAGCTGGTGCAGCACTGTGTTTTTGACTTTTGGCCTGGGAACTGCACTGATAACACCAGCATTTTCAGTTACTGCTTGGTAATGTTTTGGTCTGACCAAGGACTTTCTGAGCCTCATGCTCTGCCAGGGAGGAGAAGGCAGGAGGATGCAGAAACAGGACACCTGACCCAAACTAGCCAAAGAGGTATTCCATACCACAGCACTACATGCCCAGGATGTAAAAACGGAGAGCAGAGACCCGGAAGGGTGTTTGCTGCTGGGTCAGGCTTAGTATCAGGTGGTGAGCAGTTGTATTCTCTTTCTTTGTATTTGCCTTGTCTTTATTATTATAGGTGGTAGCAGTAGCGGGTTCGTGTTACCCTTTCGTTACTAAATTGTTCTTATCTCAGCCTGTGGGAGTTGCATTCTTTTGATTCTCCTCCCCATCCTCCCAAGAGAGGGGGAGTGAGTGAGCAAAACTGTGTGGCTGAGAGGGTTAAAACATGACAACTTCTCTCTGCCTCGCTCCTTTTCCTCACTCTCTCCCTTTTCACTTATAACCAAACAATGCTGCCACTAGACTATCTAGGCTATGTTTTCCTCATAATATTTTTGAAGGATGGGTTTTCTTTTCTATTTAAATAAGCAGTACCCGCATTCAGATATTCAACATTTTTCATCTCAATTACAGCAATATTCTTTTCCTTTTTTTTGAAAAATATAATCTTGCTCCACTTGTACACTGCAAAGATCCTTTTAATGCTTTGCTACTTTGACCATTTTGACTCTCCTTGCATCCTTCTACTAGCTCCTTTTCTCTGCTTACCTTGCAGAGTCTACCATCACACATTTTAACTGAGGTAATGACTTCCTCTCATCACAACGTATACTGGCCTCCATCGCCACTTTTAATTTTTTATAAGATCATTTCCAGGCTTTCTGTGTTGTTAACTTTTACTTTGCTTTCCCTTGTTTTGTGAAAAAACACCTCATGATACCTGCTCAAGCTCTTCTTTTTTATGAGATATCAAACATTGACAGCACCTTCTGATTAGCTATAACACTTTCTATCCTAATGCTGAAGAGCTATAGTACTGTTTCAAGTTGTTTTTTTTTTGTCTGTATCCAAGAAGATATTAATTTCCATTTAGATTATTACCCTTATTTGCTGATGTTTACAGCAACTTGCACAGCACCTTCGGGACTATGGCTTTTAGGTGTCACAATGCCTAGATGAAAGGTCTCCGAGGGTAAAACACTTAAAGCTTGTGGTTGCCTCAAGAAGTTGCTGATTACTAGATGTCTAGTTCAGTGAAGAGTGAACTATATGCATTATTCCATTTAAATGTTCATCTTAAGTATGTCTGTTAAGATAGCAGTACATATACGATCTAAAGCTTAGTGAGTCACTTCACTACAACAGATCAGGAGATGCAGAGAGGGTACTGCTGCTCTTTCAGGCAAATGAAAAATGATTAGTCATATTCATGAGATGACAACTTGCTGAGCAAAATTATGTTTGCACCACCTAAGCAGTGAAAAGAATGCTTATTTTAGTTGAGATGAGTTTCCAGACTTCCTGGAAGGGTCCCAAAAGATTGTTTACTATAAAAGCTAAAGTGTTCCTCCAGAAGTGTCCTACTCTAATGAATGGAGCCTAGGTGGGCAAAAAGACAGAATATGTAATCAAGTGTCTAGATACTGCAGAAAAGTCAGCTTGACAATGGATGTAAACAGGGTGACATAGACATAACTTAACTGAATAAGTGGTAAAAGTAGGGTTGGGGTTTTTTTGTTTCTTCAGTTGTCTTTCATATATTTTTCTTGGCATGTGGCTTATTTTACATATTACAAATGGACACATTATTTCCATTTATTTATTTGACTAGGGACTGGGTTCAAAGCAACTGGTTAACAACCTGATACTAGTAATCAAGCATGTCATGAGCCCATATTCAGGTGACTAAGGTGCTAATTTTCTATAGATATATATGGCAGTTCCCAGGGTAATGATAGGACTTGATGATCTTAAAGGTCTTTTCCAACCTAGTTGATTCTATGATTCTATGATATATATCAGTTGGTAGCCTTGCATGTTCTCATACCAGCTTCATTGCCTGTTCAGTAGCTAATATCATAGGGACTAATGACGACAGCACTCTAGCATGTAGCATATAAGACACACAATATAATATGGTATATAACAGAGGAATATTCAAAGGATTTGTTACAATCTGGTCATGCAAATAACAGTGAAAGAAGACATTTTCAAGCACAAATAAGGACTATACCAAAAGTCGCGTGGCACTAAGAGGAAATAATGGTTAAGCTGCATTAATCATGTAACATTCATTTTTTCCACTGAAAATCTACTACAATATGAATTTCTGCTAGGATCACCCTGCTAAACCTGCTGCATATTTGTCACCTCTCTAAGTTGAAGATAATAAGGTCCAATCAAAGCAAGATATTTTTCCCCTCTCTGCTGCCAGGATATATAAAAGATGACTGGGTTAAGAATTTGGCTGTGTTTGGCAAACATCACTTATTTTCTACCTTAGTGGTTCAGAAATCTGTGCAGAAGTGCTAAGACCCAGAATAGTTGCAAAAAGAACTTGAAAAAGAGCATTAATTCCCATGCAGTTACAGAGTTGATTCTAATTTTAGCTAGCAGTGTCACTAGTTGTCTTAAAGATATTTAGAGGAAGGGTAGTTCAGCACCAGCTATATACAGTGCAAGACAGTCATAACAGAATTTCTTTTTGGATTGTCTCTTCTAGCTGAAGAGAGAACAGAGGGAAAGCAGGTGTCAACAGAAAACTTATTAAATACTACTTTAATATTTTTCTGTCTAAGATAGCCACACATCTGTTTTAGTATGTCACAGGATTATGAAGACTGGCCAGCTATTTTTATTTTATGCATCCCATTTCTTACACTCCAAGCAGTCTTCATTTTCCTGCTTACAAGTAAATTGGAAAGCACATATACATGTTATTTTTGGATTGTAGGCAACACCACTTTACCACTAATACACGAGCAGTAATTCAGTCTCTGTGTATTGTTGCTGCTGTTCATAAACTAACAAGCTCTTGTGGTTTATGTCATCAGCAGAAAACCAAAGCTGAATTATAGACTTGCATTCAATCTCTGTGTTGTGCACAGAAATTGCCAGTTTTTCAGAAAGTGCAATTCAGAGACATGGGATCTAGAGACCTATAAAGTGTCAGTGTCAACAAAGTCATGAGTATGCAAAAGAAAAACAAGATATAAAAACATTTCAAGGTATATGTAGAGTTCTGCAGATTGTGGAATGCTTTCCCTAATTTTCCAAGACTTTACAAAAGGAGCATTCCAAACAATCCACAAAAACAGTTTCAAAATAATGAGATACTGGGGCATATCACAGAAGGGGAGCTGGGGTACAGGAAAGAGAAACAGATGTGAAAAGGAGGACTTCTCTCAATTATATATGCTAAGGATTTATTAAAAGATGAGTAGCAAACACATGACAGAAACTGTGATTTTTGAAGATGGTGGAACAACTTACATTATGGACTCATATAAGAAAGCATTCTACTAGTTTTCATTTCAAACTAAATTCAAGAATGTTATCCAGAAGTTGCAGATGAGGGTTAGAATCACAGATTCCCTCATTTTATTTTTGTCTCTGCTACCGTTTACTTAACAAATTAAAAGTTACTTGATCACAATCAAATACCTCAAGTGTTTCAGGCTGGGAATATGCTTATATTCTCAAACTGCTGTAACATTTGGCACCTTTCCAAAACCAATTACCCTAGAAAAATTCACAGAGAACTAGTGAAAAACATCTTTTGATGCTCTGATCTTTTAGCATGTGTTTTGGCCAAACCATCTTGTGAGAAATTTTGTTTTGACCTCTTTTTTGGTATAAGTTTCTTTCAGATTTCCAAACTTAGGGTGGCAGCAACAGTAAAAATATACTTAAAGGGTGTTCCTGTGCACTGAAATTGAACATTTTTGACAAGTGCAAGTTCCTGGACAATGAAAATACAGTAACTGTTTGAATTCAATAACATAACAAAGCCAAAGTTCCATATTGATAGATGAATCCCCAAAACACAATAATTTGCAACAACAGTAGCACAGTAAGATGTATACAAAACCCATGTATTGTGTTAGGTAACATATCCTGTTCTGTGTAAGACAGAGAACA
Source organism: Forpus xanthops (assembly GCA_032466535.1). Lineage (NCBI taxonomy): Eukaryota > Metazoa > Chordata > Aves > Psittaciformes > Psittacidae > Forpus > Forpus xanthops. Next base: position 15,727 of record JASSUY010039303.1, on the reverse strand, counting down.
ATTGCTTGCAATGTAAGTCTGATGTGAAAGAGAAGGGTTTTTTATTGTGACAAATAGTGTGCATGATGGTACAATCACAGGCTTGTTTTCTCTTGAAATAAATTCCTTGCAAGGAATTTTAGGGCTTGCAAAAGTATGAATCTGTGATTAAAAAGTTCAGCAGCTTTAGTGGCTTTGGGTTGGTTTTGGTTTTTTTAAGATGCTCTTAAAAATATCTCATCCAATCTGGTCTTGAACACTTCCAGGGTTGGGGCATCCACAACTCCTGTGGGCAATCAGTTCCAGGTTTATCTCAACATGAAACATACACTGGCAAAATAGTAGACTGCACAAATAATTGCACCTTAAGCATTGCATAATTTAACATGTATGTGACATTTTAAAAAAGATGTTTTCAAACTCTAAGAAGAACTCCAGTAATGGTCACTGAAAAGACTAAGCTAGAAGGATTGAAATGAAAAATGGTTGTGTTTAATAATAAAGATATAGCAGCAAAATCAAGTATTCAAGAAACGAAATCCCAAGTAGAAAATCACAAAGGGTAGGTTGTAATTTAAGACTATTTTAAGATAGACTTCAGTACAATTATGAAAAAAGTTCATGCAGCTTTCAAAAACAACTGCTATCAGTTTTCTGAGACCTTACTTTTTACTGGATATTTTAGTAATGAAACAGCACCTTGGGCTTCAAAACATGACCTTGAAGGAAGTTTACAATGGAGAGGATTTTACAGTGGAGAGTTTAATAAGGTTTTCAGATGAAGTTGCAGTATATTCAGCCTGGTCTTTTTCTTTGCAACTGTTATTAGGTAGTTTGGTAAATCTGGCATTCATGCAACACTAACACAATCCTGTATTGGTGCCACAGTTTACAGGTTGATGAGATGCCAGAGAGGTACCAAGGAAAGAAGAAGTTTTCTCTATGTCAGTAAGATTCCAAAAGATTAAATAATAATATGTTGTGATTAGACATGACAATACCTTCTCCAGCTCTGTATGCTCTACCAACCTAAAAGACACCTGAGAACAAAATTTACAGACATGGATGACCACTAAAATTAGTGTGTTGATGAAAGACTAGTCTAAATCAAGTCAAGATTTTATGCCAAATGATCATTATCTGGGATATTTTTTATATATACTATATTTCCAAAGAACTGAACAGTGAAATTACCATTTCAGTTCCACTTCAGACACTGTTTAGGGCTAGCTCTGAGGCTGTATTTTACTGTACAGTCAGTCCTTTCACTGCAGTTTTATACTTAGAAACCTACTTCAAAACTCTCCTGTTTTCCCTATGTTTTTCTTAGAATGATCCAAATTCCTTTACAAAGCCAATTTCAGTTAATAGTTTTTGTGTTATTTACTTCTATTTATGTATGGCAGAGAAAAGCAGCTTACAGAATAACTGGAAAATGAGGAATGGGAAGCAGTAGGATTTCTGCTAACTAGCATACCTCTTCCAGACTTGAATGTTCAAATAAGGTCCAAAGACATGAAACCCTTTAAAAAGAGTATACCTGGTTGTAAATTGTGGCAGGGACAACTTCATACCTGGACATTCAGCAGAGCTTCATAGTCAAGGTAAATAGTTTCTAGAAGCTAAAATGAGACATTTATAGTGTATATAATCAATGCATGTTGCTTTGAGAATAAAGTTATGGTTCACCCTATTACTTTAGATATAGATCATGTCAGATGTATGACTTTGCATATGTCAGAGCAAAATCAGGACAAGTAAGAGTTTGGTGTGCTACTAACTCCTCCTAAAAACACTGCAAAATAAACTATCATAATGGAAAACTCATTCATCATTTCAAGTTTCCTGAGAGCCTGAGACACAGTCTGAGCCAAGACATTTTGAGGTGTACCCTCCAACTACTACTTTCTGAAAATAGACAGAATTGTAGTGGCTTAAAATAGTTTATCAGCTGGCCTTTTAATTCCAGAGTGTCAAATGTGAAATCTCAACAGTTCATGGAAAAAAAAAAATTGACATACTTCTCAGGATGAACTGAATCATAATCATAACTTACATTCGGTAATAAATTCTAAATGGTTTTACTGTAAAGAGTTCTTCAGTGTTATGCATGCTTTTGTACCTTCTGTATTTCATATTAAACATTTCTTAATTTGGAATCCTACTTTGTTTTCAGTATTAGAGAATAATCAGTTCCTATTCTCTTTTGACAAAACTATATTAATTTCATAAATGTACAGGACACACTTTCCCCTTTAATGTCACCTTCTCTCTGCTTCATTATTTCTTAGTTGTCACTTATGTAACACACTGGCACGGAAAAGATGCTTCACTGTGGTACCATGCAAATGCCAGCTGTATTCCATCCCCCTATATGCCCCTTGAGACAGTCTCGATTTGCAAAGAGCTGTTTCCCCTTGACTCAAAATTATGAAAGAATAGGAAAGAGGTTTGAAATAACATCAGCAAGCTGACAGTTTCAGTTTTACATTCTGGGAATTTGCATATATTCCATTAAAGCTTATTTGGCACAAGTTCAGAATATATACATTGACAGTTAATTTACAGGATTAACACTATAATTTTATAAATGCAAGATTTTTTGTAATTATTCCTCCCAAACTGACATCTGATATTTCTGATAGACAAAGACAAGCAGTTGCTTCAAGAAAACATCAGTAGATAGCATTTTGCAGGCAAACATACTCCAGAAGGGACTGGTCTATTTTTGGATCATTAACAGCCAGTCCAGGTTTCAAACACTAAATTTTATTAGAATGGAATTTACTAAGTGTTCTAAACGAGATGCCTTAACATAGACAATGAGCTCATAAAATGACAAATTTTCTCAGTTAATTTTACAGGAGGTACAACTGATGACATTGCAACTTAGGAGCCACAGTGGTCAGAACTTAATTAAATTTGAGTCACAGAGGTAAAATGAAGTTTGAATTTTACAGGTTTTTTTTTTGCATTAGAACGAATAGGAAAAATCATGACTATTTGGTTATCCTCAGTTCAGCAGTAGCTGGTGCAGCACTGTGTTTTTGACTTTCAGCCTGGGAACAGCACTGATAACACCAGCATTTTCAGTTACTGCTTGGTAATGTTTTGGTCTGACCAAGGACTGTCTGAGTCTCCTGCTCTGACAGGGAGGAGGGAAAGCCAGGAGGAGGCAGAGACAGGACATCTGACCCAAACTAGCCAAAGAGGTATTCCATACCACAGCACTTCATGCCCAGGATGTAAAAAAGAGCGGCAGAGACCTGGAAGCGTGGGGATTCACTGCTGGGTCAGGCTTAGTATCAGGTGGTGAGCAGTTGTATTCTCTTTATTTGTATTTCTCTTATTATTATTATTGGTGGTAGCAGTAGTGGTTTGTGTTATACCTTTGATACTAAACTGTTCTTATGTCAATCTGTGGGAGTTGCATTCTTTCGATTCTTTTCCCTATCCCTCTGTGACTGGGGAAGGAAAGAGGGGGAATGAATGAGCAAACTGCCTGAGAGGCTTAAACCACAACATTGGTGAAAGAAGGAATACTGCATTTTAATACAAGAGCCTACATTCTAGGGAAATATTTCAACTTCAACCAATTTCTTACAGTGAAACCTCTTCTTTGTTAAAAGGGTGAAGGACATTTCAGCAACATTGAAAACTTACGAACCAGAGATTATTAAAAATGCCTCCTGCACTGGCAAATTTGTATTCTGTTTAGGTTTCCATCTGAATCTGTAGGATTTAAATTACAGAACTCCAAGTGACAGGTGCTATGCAAGCAGCCATAGTAGTATTTTCTGTAAAATCTCTCTGCAGTGTACTAATAAGGAACATACACTTGGAATGAAGGGCAGAAGGCTTTTGCAAAACAGATTGTGATAATAAATTAACCAGAAGCAAAATCACTGAGCAATTTTTCTTCTTTTGAAAGAATAGAAGAGAAAGAAAACAGCACCAATACTACAGATTTTATCTACAAGTATTTTAATTAATTTTAAAGGGAATGGCTTGCCTAGCTTACTTGCATTTAACATCAATGCGTTTCCTGCTAAAATAACAGTCTATTACTGTATTTCATACTTGAACTATGTTTTTAGCTCTTAAAACTCATTGATAAGATGGGATGAAAAAAAGCAAGCTTTTGAACAAGTAGAAACCTCTGATGATGTCTACGGAAACACAATTTTTTTAGAGGAGACAGATTATAGGGTTGTAACAGTATATAACTCTTTCTAGATCTTCTGGTGAGACATTTGAATACTAGCAGAAAAAGAAAAGCTCTTTCTGTTGGAAGCACTGCTTTTAGTGATAGTGTAAAAGGTCTGGGAGTTTGAACTTACACAAAGCTCTTAACGTTATACAATAAAAAGATTTTGCTTGAGTTTTTTTGGAAAGTAACCTTTGGCAGTGATTTAAAGCCTCCTGCGTTTTTTATACCTATTTTATACCACTCACAAAACCATTTTTTTTTTTTTTTAATACTGTAGTCTTGGAAGAAAATATTCTTAGACATGTTTACTGCATTGTGAAGTATTTTTCCAAACACCTTTCAGAACAGAACAATCCTGGTGCTGGATGTTTTTTCTTTTTAACTGTGTTCACTATGTTCCTGGGCTGGGATTCATTCATCAGATGTCAGATCTTTCTAAGCATGCCTTGCCTGGTCCAGTTGCTGGTGAATTCATGAGCCAGGGCTACAGTTCCCTGGAAGACTGGCTATTGGCACTCCTAGTAGTAATTAGTGGCCCTAGAAGTTTGGGTCTTTATTTCATAAGACACTGCTTTTGCTCAAGGCTGTTCTTCTCAGAACTTCACACTCAACAGGAATTTTAATTTATAGTTTAACCTTTCAGGACAATGAAATACATACAGCACAAGACTTTGTTGAAGAATTTCTTTACCAACACAGTTTTAAATCAGAAACTTGTGTCTTGCTATTGCAGTTGCCTTATGTGTTATTAGGGCAAACAAAATCATTAAAAAGACAGAGAGATCCTTTTGATGTGGTTTTCATTTTTCCAAGTTCAGATGATGCATGCAAAAATGACATCGATAATATTTCTCATACAGCTGAGGGTGACAGTTGTGCTTGAGAAGGTCATTTAATAGAAAGAAATAATTTCTCAAATATTCAAATGCTTTGCAGAGAGATTTAGGGGATCAGAAGATCTATGGGCTTCAGAATCCTCTATTCAGGAGGGAAATGTAGTGCCTCAGAAAAAAATGCTTCCAGGACAGAATCCATCCACTTTCACCTTCTTGGACAACACACGTATTAAGGCTTCTAAAGTTATAAATCTTTCCATGTTGCTTTAATAGTTCACTTACATATTCTGCCTCATACACATTTTTATTTTAATAACTGAGCATGGCTTAAGACAATATTATTATGGCTACATAAGACAATATTCTGAGTTTCTGCAAGTAAATCACAATAAAGCAGATACTCAAGAAGCATTAAATATTTGTTGAAAAACACCCACTACAGCAGTGGGTTCAGTCCTAAAGGTTATTATCTGCTTTTTCCTGATAATGCATGCTAAAACTAGCACCAACTTTATGGAATCTGATGGATTTAGACTTGACTCCTGATGGGAATAAAGAAGCTGCTAGGCGACTGTAATGAGAAAAAGTAAGCTTAAAAAAATTGAGGACTGGAATATAAGAAATCATCTGCATCCCAGCTTTGCCTCAGGCAACCGAGACGTGTCTTTTCTAGGCATACAAAGAAAGTGTCAGTATTATCCACATGCAAACCTAGGAGAATTAAAGATTAGTGCCTGAGATTAGATACAGACTAAAGCAAAACAACCTGATACAGATTTAAAAAAAAAAAAAAATCTTGGTTGCATCTTCTTTCTATTCTTTTTTTATCATAACAGAAGTATAATTAAGATGTAATATTTGTATCAGATGAAGGGAATAACAAGTAGGAAATAAAAAAAAAAGTAATCTTTTTCTTCAAAGTTCAGGGCAGATCCAGGTAGTCTGAAAATATAGAGAATATATGCAGTATTTACAAGCTTGTTAAAAATCCTTCCATTGCCTTCTAAATGGCCCATGGAAAACCAGCTCAGAAGTAGACAGCATATCCCTTTGGTCTCTCTATTCTGAACATATCTCCTTTTAACCATTCTATCACTTCTGAAATTTTATACTGCAGCAGGACTTTATGGTACCTGCGTGAAAAATTTTTGAAATTGTAGAGCAATTTTCTATTTCTTCTATCTTATTTCTATGGTTCTTTCCCTATACAGTGCCTGTTACAGAATTTTGACATTATCTCTGGTAGTTACTATGATGAGCGGCAACATTTGGGTCTGCCAATCTTCAAAATCTGTAAGTGGGCTACTGCCTGCAGGTATGTAAACCTCTAATTTTTCAACTTCATATTACTTCTTGCCTCCATTGGGTATTTTGTTGCTTTCTTTCTTGTTTCTTTGATCAAAAATGGATTTTCAGCTCAATGTTGTTGTCATTAGGTTTGTTACCTTTTCCCCTTTCATAGCACAAATCTGCTTTGTATGTGGCATTTTGAACAAAATACAGCACTGGAAAAAATAGGCTGCACTGAAAATACTCCCTCAGAGAAGAAAGAATGCATTCTGTGGCCTTTATGTACCTTTTACTGCAGATATAATGAATCCATAACAGCAACCTCTACTTCACCCACCAACCAGCTAGGTAGCTGCAATTTACAAGCATTGCATTGATTTTAGCAAGAAAGTCTCAACTGACACAGAAAATGTTCACTGCTGCGTCTGGAGAGTTGCTGAAAATTTTGTGTATAAACTGGGTAAGACCTCATGTAAATATCCAGCTGAAGATTCATCAGATGGTCTCTTGGCACAGTATGCCAAACAGTTCTATATTGTTCCCTAATGATATATTCACCTAATACTAAACATAAGCATGTGGGTAAGCATTTCATCAGTATTTGGACCCCAATTAATTATATACTTCTGAAATAAGATAGCCTTCTTCAAGATTGTTTGAAAATATTTAGCCATGAATTATGTCTTTGGTACATGTATTTAAAACAATGTTATAGCAACAACGATCTTTCTAGCAAGCTTTGAAGAATGTATTGAATTATTTTTAGAACATTATCAGTTCTGTTAAACTGGACATCTCTATTTCTCATGAATTGTGCCAACAGCATGCACACCTTCCATATGCTTGAATATTATTTAATTGTGAGATTAAAAAATAAAACTATACATTGAGATAGGTGTGTCTTCCTATGACAAATAATAAAATGAAAAAATAACCATAGAAAAAAAATCATCCAGACATCCTTTGTCACCACTCTGAGCAGGTGCACGTAAATCTGATCTAACAAAAAACTCCCTTCAGTACCTCCATTAGACTTTCAGAATTCACTAGTAAACTTATCACCAAGACCAAATGGTCTCATAATAGTAGTGAAGTGTCAATTCATGTTTAATTTTACACATCTAAATCTTCAACAAAGGCATAAAAGCAAAATCACATATACAGTTATTTAATGAGTGGCAACATAAACAACCCTGTCATCAAAGCAATCTTGCTTGCTGAGAATAAACACTTAGCAAGCAGGGCGCTTTTCATTGATTCACTTCTCAAGATAGCCCTTTGATAGCCAATTCCTAACTTCCTTAAGGTACTGGCACAACAGTTGATTTCTGTGTATTTAACAGTGCTTTCCTTGTTTGGTATCCAGTTCATCCCAGGTGGGTTCAGTGACAGAGCTGAAGGCTAGAGATGTAACTTCTGAACGAACCGTTCTGTTCCTTTCTAGTTTAAAAGCCCTTTCAATCTGCATGATTGTTCTGATCATTATACTACAGGGAGAAAAAACTGGACCAGGTTGATTCTGACATGATAGAAGAAACTATACCTAGAAAGCATTACGATATTTCTCAAAGTCCTTGTCTGCTAATTCCCATCTGTGCTGCTCTTAAAATACATTCAAACTCCTTCTCTTGATGTATTTAGATTGATAAAAATGATACATCACTCAGGCATATATACACTATTACAGCATCAGCTGCACTGTTTGTGATAAGAACCAAAAAGATTGTGTTTATCATACAAATCTCCCAAGCTGCACTGATCTAATAATTATGAAAATTGCATGACAATCCTACAAACCAGGTTTCTTAAATTGAGATGAAGCAGTCTAAGGTACAAATATGCATGCATGCAACATGCACGCAAACAGAAGAGCAATAAAAAGCAAGGCACAATTTTTTAGATCTGAATATATAAAACAATACTAATATTTAAATAAACTGTAAACTTTGGTTTCTTTTCAGAGAGATACTAAACATTTCTGAACTGTCATAGGCAAAAGAAAAAAAAAATAAAAGAAAAATGCTACAAGAAAGTTGTAAGGCAATGAATACTTTATTATTTTAAGAATCCTTGAGTGCAAACATGCCTGACAAAGGAACGTTTCAGGAATAATCTCCAAGCTTTGTAAACTCTTCGCTACTGTAGTGGTTTAAGCCCATCCTGTCACTCAGAAACCACACAGCTGTTCGCTCACTCCCCCTCGCTTCCTCCCCAGCTCCCAGAGGGATGGGGAGGAGAACCAAAAGAATGTAACTCCAATGGGTTGAGATAAGAACAGTCCAGTAAATCAGGTATTACACAAACCACTACTGCTACCACCAATAATAATAATGATAAGGGAAATAATAAGAGAAGAGAATACAATCTCTCACCACCCGCTGTCCAATACCCAGCCCTACCCAAGCACTGCTCTAGGCCTTCCGGGTAGCTGCCCCCAGTTTATATACTGGGCATGACGTGCTGCGGTATGGAATACCTCTCTGGTTAGTTTGGATCAGGTGTTCTGTCTGCTTCCTCCTGGCTTCCCCTCCTCCCTGGCAGAGCATGAGACTCAGAAAGTCTTCTGTCAAACCAAAACATTCTAAACTATAACTATAAATACTGGTGTTATCAGTGCTGTTCCCAGGCTGAAAGTCAGAAATGCAGCACTGCATCAGCCACTAGGAAGGAGAAAAATGACTGCTGCTGCTGTACCCAGGACAGTATTACATAAACCTGTTTTCAGTGAACCAAACTGAGATAGAGGTGTTTCAATGGTAGTTTTCCAAAAATGACTGTTTTTACTGACTGGACCTACTACACTTTAGTGGAAGGAGTCGATTCTAGTGTCTGCACTTGGATAAGCACAGAGAAATTACATTTCCTGCCTTAATATTTTCCTTATGAATGTATTTTGCACATGTACTCCATCCTTCCTAATTACTACTCCACTAAAAGGAACTTTAAAACTTTATTTTTAGATCAGTGAGACTGACATTGTTCTGTCAGAATTTGCACTCATATTTGTCCAAGTTTGGAATAGTTCAAAGACAGCAGATTTCACTTACCAAGAAACTAACTGAGCTAGGTGATACAGAGCTTTCTGCAAAGAACATTTCCTCTTACAGTGTAACCCACAGTATGAACTTCAATGTTACTTGAAGTAACACCTACTATTTAGTTGGACCTTGGATAACACAAGTTTTACTTACCTACTTCCCATGCTTCACAGGTAGTGTGGGGGAAAAAAAAGATGCTTTCTCATAGCTATTATGACATGGCATGCTTGTGAGCAAGTTCTACAGCCCTGGACTTGAGCTGAAACTCCAAGCTCATATTATCTACTTTATTAATACTCACCAGAGTAACTGAGTAATAGCACTTGTGGATCTAAGCTGCTACAAAGCAAATAATTTCTGGATAAAGAACAGAGCTTGAGGACTTGTATCAGTAAGCAAAAAAGAAATTATTTAAAGTCTTGCCTCTTACTGGGGAGGATTTGATCTCTGTTTAAACACACAAATATTTTATTCCTTAAAAAACCTACATCTTTGATTTTTAAAATTCTTTACCAGCTTCACTACAGCTTCCAAAAGCCTGCTGCCCGAGACCTCTGTCAATGATCAAAGTAAGAGCAACTAACTCAGAAATGGTTCATCCAAGACAACTGTGAAATTCTGTCATGTTCCTGAACTCCTGTATTTTTCAAAAAAAAAGAAGTTAAATTGAATTGATGAAATAAGAAAGAAAAAATGAAAATTTATGTCCCTATATTAAGTTAAACTTTATAGCAGAATAGGACTGCAGCACTGAGCCCTGAGTCCTCATAAACTTCATAAACTTTTCGTGAAAGTTACGCAGAATAATTTTCTCAACAAATTAACATTAGTTCATTGTCTACACATCAATTTTATTCACTGTTTTAGCACTTTGTATTGAAGTAATAATTTAATTTGCCTAAAAATCATTGTTTTGAATTTGTTGGTTTGCTTTTATTGTGATTCCCTTTCTTTTGTTCTAGAGAGAAAAATAGCAATTTAGTGTCCATTTTACTTCCTGAAAAGCATTTATTGCTCTCTATGCCTTTTTATTTATTTCCAGATCTATGCCAGAAAAGACTAGCGTTTTCCACTTTTTTTCTCATCTTTTTCAATGTTAACAATCTCTAAAAACTAAATGTTTTTATGGGCTTTTCTCCAGTTGCTTCTGATATGTAACAAACATTGGCATTCTTCTCAGAACTCCAATAATTTTAGCAGAACACTGCAACTTGCCCATCATTTCTGATGAGAAGATAAACATGTACCATTGTGCTGTGGAGATTGTAAATAATAAATAATAGACTTTGTGAAAAGTAAAATCTGTGATACTTTAATATACACATGTGTGTATAATAACATGCCAGAGGAAGAAGAAAGGAACCAATCTCCCAGCTATAAACAAGGTAGGAAAGAAAGGGAAGTTTATTGTGTAATAAAATCAAACCAAAAAAAAAGGAAAAAAAAAAAAAAAAAGCAAAAACCACAGGAAAACATTTGGTTTCAAAGAGCAGGAAAAGAGATTCAGGAAAAAAAAAAATCGTATCATCACTAGAAACTCAGTTGTCATCTTTTGTTTTAACAACCATAGATTCTAAATAGTTAAAAGACATCATCAGGTGAATTCATGCACCCTAGAGGAAACAGTCTGTAACCTGGGAATATCAAGCTTCTAAAAGTCATCAATTCACATTGTATATATTTTTACTGAAAGATAAAAATGAAAACAGAAAATAAATATACTTCAGAATTCTTCCTAAAATAGTTCTGTCTTTTCTATATAAATATGGAACACTTAAATCCTGGACAGGTGTAGGTAGATGCGCCTGTAGCTTCTTCTACGTTCATGACAAAACACTTTAACTGATACATAATTCAGCTAAGGATCCAAGCAACATATGTAGAAAAGAAACAAATGTTGTTTAGTCTTTTCTCTCCTTCAAACAAAACTTGTCTAGGAAATTAGAATTAAGTTTAATAAAATTTAAAGCACATAAGCATTTTCTGTGGATTTTGATTTATGGAAAGATGAATGTATTCGGCTATATTTATTACTCTCCTCAGCCATATTTGTGTAAGTTCGTCTTGCAAGTAAAAAAACCCAAAATCCTTCCACTGGCCATGCTAGTACAAATTTTAAAAAACTGCTTTGACATAACAAAAAAACTGTAATGCAACTGTAACAACATCAGATAGAAGATTGCTCCATTATCACTAACAGTTTAGCACTCTGCATTTCATATACATTATCTGAAATAGCACACAAATGTGTTCTTTAACAGTTTAGAATTTATAATATTTTCCTATAATAACAACTAAGTACATTTACAAACTAAGGACTCAGATTTTCTGGAGAGTAACTATCTCAGATTAGGTACTGAAAACATTTAGCTTTGTATGCTTCCAAAAGTGTTCCCTAAATGCAGCTGTACTAGACCCTGTGATGAAGAAACTCCCCTAGTCAAGCATACAACCAACACTGAAGCTATGGGATTTGGGAGCTGAATTTTTAGTGCTTTACCATTGTCACATTGCACAACAGGGTAATGTCAGTAAACTCTTTATTGTTGCTCACTTATTTTTTTTATTCTTTGCACCTTGTTATAGAACCTAATGTTGTGATTCTATGGACTTCCTCTCAAAAAGAAGACAGTTAGAATTAGCAGTATTACTTATCAATCATTTTCCAATTTAATTGCACTTTTAATCGCTGAATGCTGTTACCAACTGAAAAAAGAAACAAAACCAAACAAATCAACACCCCCGCCCCAAAAAAAAAAAAAAACAAAAAAAAAAACCATTCCTTAGAAAAGAGTTTGGAACAGCAAAGTGTGATATTTATAAAATCGATTCTAAAAGAGAAACTTTTTTCCTGTTTAGTTTCCTGCTTTGGTGTGCAGACCTTCCAATGAAGCTAAAGTAAGTACACAACATCCATGAGAGAAGGAACTGTATTCAGCTAGACGTGCATAAGAATACCTTGACACTGAGTCTCCTAAAAGGTAAATACTTCAGATCAACAGAGGAGCTATAATTAACAATAGAGCCCATAAGTTAAGCATTTTTCCGCTCATAGATTCATATTCATAGCTGAAGATCTGAAACATTAGTATATTTTGACTATTGTTTAATATTTAAATTAAGTTTGATTAGTTAAAATAATTTTTTGTTGACTCACTACTGGTATCTCTAATATCTAACCTTATTATTTTTTTATGGGAAATAAATGCCAATAGAATTGAGAGAACCAAAATGAGATCATATGAAAGCACTTTATTACATACATGTAAAAATTAAGTATTTTTAAAGAGACATGAATAAACTGAAATGCGAACTCAGATGTTGATCACCAATTGCAAGTCGAAGGTCCTACACTTGGGTCAGAGCAATCCCAGAAGCAGCTACAGGTTGGACAGAGAAGAGATTCAGAGCAGCCCCGAGCAGAAGGACTTTGGGGTCTGGTCAGTGAGAAAATGAACATGAGCCTGCAAGTTTGCATTTGGAGCCCAGAAAACCAACCGTATCCTGGGCTGCATCAAAAGGAGGATGACCAGCAGGTTGAGGGAGGTGACCCTGCCCCTCTACTCTGCTCTTGTAAGGACCTCACTTGGAGTATTGTGTACAGTTCCAGTGTCCTGAACATAGAATAAGTCCAGAGGAGGGCCACAAGGATGATCAGGGGGCTGGAGCACCTCCCGTATGAAGACAGGATGAGAAAGTTGGGGCTTTTCAGCCTGGAGAAGAGAAGGCTGCAGGTAGATCTCATAGTAGCCTTCCAGTACCTGAAGGGGGCCTATAAGGATGCTGTATGAGCCGGGGAACTACAGATCAGTCAGCCTCACCTCTGTGCCTGGCAAAATCTTGGAGCAGATTGTCTTGGAAGGTATGCTGAGGCACATGAAAAACAACAAGAGGCTTCATGACAGCCAGCATGGCTTCACTAAGGGGAAATCCTGCCTGGCCAAACTGGTGGCCTTCTATGATGGGGCTATGGAACTGATGGACAGGGGTAGAGCAGTTGATGTCATCTACCTGGACTTGTGA
>JASSUY010039302.1:0-66496 GCA_032466535.1 Forpus xanthops | reverse complement strand
CAGATACTGGAAGGCTGCTATGAGGTCTCCACGCAGCCTTCTCTTCTCCAGGCTGAACAGCCCCAACTTTCTCATCTCATCTTCATATGGGATGTGCTCCAGTCCCCTGATCATCCTCGTGCCCCTCCTCTGGGAGGAGGTTCTTGCTGAATTTTCTCTATGTTACATAATTTGCTATTTCTTTCTTTTTCTGATTTAGCAAGTTATGAAGTTTTTAATGTACATATTTATTTGAGAGGGTTGAATATATTTGGTCTAGTGAAAGAAAAGTATGTTCTATAAACAGATCTGTTCCTTCAGCAGAGCTTCATCTGTTTAGTAATTTTTTTGGAAGGAGTTGCGGCAGTAACATTGGAAATGTGCTTGGTTGCTTGAAACAATCACTGGGCATTTTTACAGAAAGCAGAGATTCAAGTCAGGAAGCTTTAAGTAAAGCATGTGTGATTCTGTTGCAATGCCCAGTGATTCGTTTAGTGTGCTGTGGTTAATGGCTATAATGACTATATGTGGTAATCCTGCTACCACACTCACCTCTCTCACCCATTTTCCCCCTGAAATAGGCAAGCAAATAAAAATGCAGCAGCAGAGTACCAAATGCAGCGTTAGGCAGACTTGGCTGGCAGCAGGTATGCGCATTTACCACCCTTGGCAAGATTCAGGATCTAGTTGGGAGTGCAGGTTTCCCACAGCCTGGCCCACTCTTATGGCTCCCATCGATTTTCCACAAGCTACAGCAGGGAAAATCACCTGCTGTGGACCAAGCCTGATTACCGCAGACTACAGAGGATGCAGTTCTCAGGTGTATTTTAAAGTGCCTTTCTACTAGTTTGTGTAGCTTGACTCGAGAGCTGGATTCCTTCTCTGATGTGGTGGGAGGCAGGAGCAGTAATTAATTAGCTAGATGAGCTTTTCTGATGCTCAGGGTCTGGTCCCATGACCCTAGACATGCTTCACTGCAAAGCAAAGGGAAGATTTATCTATTAAAGCTCAAGGCAAAGGCACAGATAGGCAAAAGTTTTGGAAATGACCTAAAATCCTTGTAGTGTGAAGCAGCCTGGGGAGCTGTTTACCCAATTTCCATGAAGTTTGCCTTCCTTCCATCCCACCTCTGACCAACTCTAGACTAAGCACCTGCCTAGACGTGTTCCTTGGGGATTTTTCTCTCAATTCAAATGCAAATGTTATGCTGACAGCTTGCTCAGGAGGCTGGCAGCTAACTTACTCTGGGTGCAGTTACATGAATGTTTTCCCCAGCAGCAGAGGCAATTGAGAAGTTTTGCCCCCATCTTTGGCCACTTGCTCTTGGCACTGTACCACACTGTTCATTTGCCCCCTTGATTGTGCTGGGGCAGCTCTTTGTGGAGACATGAAATGCACCAAAAGTTAAAACCCCAACAACAATCTGAATGCCATCCAAGAAATATTTCCCTGATCCAGTTTACTGCATAGCTCCACAACCAGTTGTGTCAGCACAAATAAATGAGGTAAATTGAGGTGTCAGGATGGGAACAGTAGACGTGGGTCAGGCAGGAAAGTGGGAACTTGAAATGTTCCTGGAAAAGTGGTCGTGTAATTACATCTTCAGGTTGTGGTTGACAGTACCAGATCTGTGCATCCAGAGGTAGTAAATTGCTGTAGGCCAAGGATAGGAATGCAGTTGCCTCCCTGTTGAGCTCAAGATGAAGAATCCATGCTGGCTTTCTTATTATATTTCGGCTTTATACTGGTGGCAGGAAGATGGAGAATACTTGATCCAGCATGGAGTGGTGCAGGCAGGTAATATTTGATCTGGAATAAAGCCTGCTGGTACAAAGTTAACATGTTGAAATGTTTTCAACAAATTTGAACTGGCATAGCTTATACTTGTGCTGCATTTTGCTTCATGTGGCTGTGGCATTTTTTGGTCAGAATACAAACTGGATTCAGTGCATCATCAAACCAATGCATGGAGGTCTTGCCCTTTTCTATCACAGCTCTTTGCAGGAAGCTTTTGAGCTCCTGAGTGAGATATTTCTTCCTGCCTTCATAGTCCTACATAACATTAGCATTCCGTGCCTCCTGTGTCATCAAAAATACAATTAAGAACATAGACATTTTGCTGCACTCTCCTTGTCTTCTCACAGAGACTCTGCACGACCTTTACATGTGCCATCACAACAGCAAGCAGACTGCAAACAAAGTGTTTGTTTGGACACAGGCTTCTGGGAGAAGTCAACCCTGTTTCCTATTGTCAGTATTTGGTATCACTGAAGTCCCAAAGGGACTAAAAAAAGCAAGCTATCTCCCTGGACATTGAGGAAAGTGAAAGATGCAGCTGTTGTTTCCATCACTGAGGTGATGTCCAGAGTCAGGATGTTGATGGAAAATAGGAGTACTTGCTGCAGATAACGTGGAGTTAATGCTCTCAACCAGTAGCTTGTCCAGAAGTGGTTCATTCATTTACCTAAAACACTGGTTTACAAGCTCTTCTTTGAAATATACTCCAGAAAGTCTGGTTATTTCTGATGCTTTGCTCTACATTGTAGTTCCTGGCCTCGCTTCCAGCTGGCAGATGTGGACAAATGCTTCCTCTTGGCAGGAAAGGAAGGTTTGGTTCTGATGTCCATGAGGATCAAAGCCTCTCCTGTGGGGTTGCTGCTGAGGAGATGCAGAGCTGAGGGTGGCCAGACAGTAGCTGCTGGAGAGTAATTACTGTCATAGATCAGAGTTGCTAATGTAATGAGTTAATTCCTAAATAAAATTAGTTAAAGCCTAATTAATATAGCATGCTCTGTCTGAGGAGTGATATGAGAACTTCAGGTATGCATTGAAAACTGATTTTTCTTTGAAAGCTACGAAAAGCAAACTGCTGGCTGAGCATGAGATATGGTGTTATTGAATAAACATCAAAATCTGTGAAAAATGTAGGCCCAGTTGTTGAAATAGTCCGGGATGCTCAACTGGGAGGAATATTTTTGTGCACAAGGGCTAGAAGTCTGAGCACATAATGTGGAGGTATGTGCAAAAGGTTAACTAAGTGTATTTTCTGGAGTGGAACCTCGTATATACCCATAGTCCCAGTGCTTGAATAGGCAAGTCTGATGTGTGAGTGTTAGGCCTGGCAAAGTATTTTTAATGACAATATTTGGACATGGAAGTCAATACACAATTACTTATGTCTCTCTTTTCCTCTATATTTTTTATGATTAGCTGAAGGATGCTTTGTTCTACTATCACTCCCTTCACCTCATTGAAACAAACTTAATATGCTTTACTGGACAGCAACCAAGTTTATATTTGTGCCAGCACCCTAAGCTTGTGCTGACTTGTACCATTGTGGCAATAACTGCTAATGAGTGCAAATATGTTCCTGGAAAACCCTTGATGCTGGAGAGGCATCTCTGACTGGAATGATGCTCCTGGCTGTGAAATAGCTGAACACCTGCTCCTTGCTCCGTGCAAAAAAATCCCCAGTCAACCCAAAAAACCCCGACAACAAAAACCCAAAGGACCCTCAGGAGCTCTGCTCCCTTTGCAATTTCTGAGTGCCCCCTGTCTGCAAGGCTTGAGCTTGAAACTTGGATTATTTCTTTTTCAAATACCTCCACGTTCCTTTATTGGCTCAGAAGCAAACTCTCCTTTTCTGTTCTTGTGTGCAAAGGGCTGTCATGATACAACAGATGGAATCGAGGGCTGACCATCAAGAGACAGTTCCTGCAAAACTCAGGTGGTGGTGGGAGAAGAACTGATATTTGGAAGGCTATTTGGCTTGGTGACATAAGGGTTTATATGTCCTAATGCTGACCTGGAATCATGAGTCCTGCCTAGTCAGTAAAACCAAGGACTGGGCTATATTTATTGCTTAAATATATTTCTTGCTTGTTATACTTATTTTTTTTAATGCAAAGTTTTTCATAACTGCGGCTGATGATGGTGCTGTGCTGGTAGATATATTCATACAGAGGGGCTAGAGGTCATGTTTTTTTCTATCAGTTCCCACAGTTCCTTCTTCGAACAGATTTCTTCCCTTTCTGGGCCAATGTGCTAACCTGACCAAGTAATTTAAGAACTGATTTAAGGCAGCGTGTCATGTGAATTTTCCTTCATTCCATTTGTCCCCGTAGTTACGTTGAAATATAGTGTCATCATAAGCCAATGTTGGTTGACTGAATAGTACTCTCAGGGTGGGTTCAGCCATAGTAGCTATGCAGTGTTAGCATTAATGGGAGCAAAGCGAATTGTAAGAATGCACTCAGGTACCTGGATTGATCTAGTCAAAATCATTCTGATTTTAGTGTGGCAACACTTATTAGGGGAACTTAGCTCTTTCACTGTCCTCCTAGGAGTGAAAAAAAACAACATGGAGATGCTTAAGAAGCTGATCATGCCTCAAACACTTGGAAGTATCTCATCTGTATAGATATCTCATCTGCTTGGTGAAGCCTGCCTGGTCTTCCTTAGCATACAGTGCTTGTGGTGGCCAATAGCCGAGGCAAATCCGCGTTGTCCCAGAAACTGGGTACAAGAGGCTAATTAGAAATGGCTTGAGGATTACCTGTGGAGGAGGATTTAGGTTGGGTATATGCTAACCAGGCAGCGTTTCCAGGTTGAATCCCTGCACAAAGTTTTTGCCCCAGGCTTTCCTCCAATTGATGTTCCTTCTATTCATTGCCATGGTGATGAGGCTGCTGAAGAGTATCGAGGGGCGGACATAGGGTACTTCCAACCTGCCCTGCTCCTCACCACAGGATTCAGCTGCCACCATCAGGTGTAAAGCCCCATCTCTACTCCCACAGAAGCTATGGGGATCTGTTCAGCTTCATGGGAACTGAATCTAGGGAGGAAGAGAATGGATGTAATGGGGGGAAAAAAAATACCTCTGAATAGTTTATCATAATCTTAAAAAACCCCAAACCCAGCAAACAAAAACTACAGAAAATCCAGCCCCAAAACAGCAAAAAAACCCAAGCAACAGCTCTAAATCCCAAACAAAATAAAAGCCCTAAGCAGGGAGTTGGGCTGTCAGCTAGTATAAACTGGGCTGGCTCCTAACAGCTGAGGGGCTGGCCTGCATACATGCAAACTCACAGTTGGCTCTTCCTTTCTACATTTATTTTGCCATCTGAGTGGTGATTAATTTTTTAAACAGTACATGGGTTGCATCACCTTCAGCTTTGAAGTTTTTACTGAGACACCAAAATGGACTTTCATCTTTCCCTGAATTTTGAAGGTGATGAAGTTTAAAGGCTGTTGTCATATCTAGATTCATTTGGCAGCTTTGATCCATCTCAGGAATCTGTAACTCCTCCAGAGCTGGGAACAAACAGTTCTTGACTGTTTTCAAAAATCTATCTGTACCAGGCATTCCATCATTCTGACTTTATGATACATGTGTTCACAGACATATAGAGAACCGCTTTAATAGCTTCAAGCTGTTCTAGGTTGACCTACCCTAGTAGGTACTGGCAAAATCTGAACATATTACTTCATGAAACCTGGATGGGTCAGAGGACTGGAAATGAAAAATCGTTTTTCCTTTTGTGGGTACTGGTGTGAATCTGAATATGGGATGTTCTGAATATCACAGATTCTGAGATGAGGTTAGAGTGCTTCAGCTCAAGTTTTAGGCAGTTGGAGAATCACAACAATTAGCTGCTTTTACCTTTCTCAGCTGTGTGGAGTGCTACATGGATTTTTCTTTCTTTTATTCTGTCTTTTCCAGAAACGGTTGATCCGAATGGTGCTAAACAGCAACAAAAAACAAAAAGGGAGCAGCTGCTTCCAACGATTAGTAATGGGGTGGAAGGGAGGCAACAGCTCAGGATGTTTTCCCAGCCTGGAAGCGATGCAGTTTTGTGGTTTTTGCAGCTCTCTCCATTGTCAGAAGAACGCGTCTCTGAAGGGGGCAGAGTGAGCAGGAGCAGGCACTGGTGTGAGGTTGGGGCTGCCCTTCCCGACTCCTCCTGCTGAGAAAGGGCCTTTCTTCGGATGTTTGGTGGCAGTGGAGAGTGGGACAGTGACCCAAGTGACACCCCTCCATGCCCTGGTTCACAGTACTGACTTAGAAGGGAGCGTGGATTATAGGGTCACTGTTTTTCGGTGAGGGAGATCTTCTACTTCTTGAACCTCAAAGCTAAGGACCGCTTTTGTACAGGGCCTGAACTGACACTCTCAATCTGAACTTCCAGTCTGGCAGACAGAATCCCTGTACAATTTGCAAATAGGCCATAGTTTCTGCATGAAACTAGACTGATGCAGCCACCTCCGAAGGTTTCTGAGAGCGGCACTTGAGCACAAGCAGTCAGTATTTGTACACTGCAGCATAAAGCTGTTCTCAGTAGAAGAGTAATTATCTAATAGTTAACACACTACAGCTTGGAAGTGGGAAGTCAAATACTTTTTGCCTGCTGTTACCTTAGTTACTCTGTCTATACATTGGGGATAAAATGAGAACCCCATATAAAAGGCCTGGGGAGCTCTTGCAAGTGTTAATGAATGTTTGCAGAGCTCTTGAACGTTCTCCGATTAAAGTAATTATCAACATGTGAAGTGTTAAAATCTTTTTGTAGACTTGGCTGCTGTGAAAAGGACTGGAATAGAAGAAGCTGGTTCTCAATGTTGAGAAACTTTTGGAAGCAGAATTTGAAAAAGAATGGTTATATGTTCACTGCAACCATGAGAGATTTTATATATTTAAAGAAAGGCAGATCCTGGGACATTGACACAATATACCAGGCTTTTTTCCACTCTGGTAGGGATTCTGAAAAATATACTTTTATCTTCTATTTAAGATGTGCCTTTATGATTATTACTCAGTATAGATTGTACAGACATAGATATCTCCTGTAAAAGCTATTCAAGAAACATTCAGGGGGAAGAAGAGTTCACAAATAGTTAGTATAATCTCAGAATTAGACCCAGAACACCTCTTGTCCTGCCTTGTTTGTCTCTTTTTTCTGTTTTAATTCATTTTTTAAAGTTACAAGCTAGGCAGTGACTGTCTACCCCCCTGTGATGTATAATGCCCAGAGTCCAATTCTTGGCTTTTTGGCAGTGTTGTAGTGAAAATGTTTCATAATAATAAAGCTTTCAGTGTTAATGGTAAGGCAAGAAGGCTTGACGTTTCTAGACTATAACTGGCTTGCATCCTCTTCTGCAGTAGCCGGTGGTAACAGGGACCACATGCCAAGTCGTAGCATCAGTTACACCCAGACAGCCTTTGGACTGTAAGGGACAGTAGACTGGATGATGTAGCTCTAATATCAACATACTGGAAAAATCCAAAGCCAGGCAGTTGATTTTTATAATATCATATATAACCTTTTTATTGTGAGACTAGATTTAACAAATTCTTAATGATCTGTTTAGAAAAGACCAAGCCAAGTCACAAATTTATGAGGATGGGTGTGGGCAGAGATGCTAACACAGCAAAGTGGCTGTCTGAGTCGTCCAAATAAACTTATGCAATAATATCTAAGAGCAGAGCTACCTACGTAAGTGAAAAATGAAGAGTATTTCTGTCACCCATGACTTGGTGCAGAAATCAAAGCAAGGAAGCTCACTTACCATTACATGCAAGAAACCCCAAAGCCTGGCATGTTCCAAGAAGTTTAAATACACTCTGTCCTGACTGCTGGAAATTGAAGCAAACATCTTAGGTGGTTTACATGTCATGCCAGACAGACCTACCGACTGCAAACAAGACTACTCCCTGCCACTTGGAGAGGCAAATTATCAGTGGGAAAAAAACTGTAATCAATGTATTTGGGGAGGTCTTAGCCAGAATGATGATGATACGAGTGCTGCTGTCAAACTGGAGGAGACCTTAGGAAGGCAAATCCCAAAGCTGTGATGAGAGATGTATGGTTAAATAGAGAGGAGCTTTGGGCAGCTCAGCTTTAACTCATGTTGGCAAAAATACACTCTGGAAAAAGGTGGTGTTATCCCTACTCAAATGTTGTAACATAAGGTGACCTTTCAAATCATAATACTATTATAGAAACACCATAAGAGCATTCTAGGGCTTTCCACAATGATCCTCTGCCCAATGAACCTCACTTTACTGTAGCAGTCTCAATGTTGCTGTTAATTGCTTGCTTTCTATTGACTTGCTTTGATACAAAAGCAGTTGTTGATGTCTTTGTCTAAGTATCATGCAGATCAGGTTAATGACTTGTAAAGAAGCCCATTGAGAGTTGCCTAATGTTTGCTTGCACATATACTTCCTTTGATTTGTAAAACTGTTTTTATTCTTTTTTCCTTAAACTGATGTGAACAATCTTAAATATATTGAGAATGTCTTATAATTTTAATTTTAATCAGCTTGTTACTGACAACATCTGGTTAAGGAGGCTCAGTTGAAAATACCACACAAGAAGACTGAATTGAGTAATAAGATTCTAGGTTGATTAATTTATTTATAGAAAAAGACAAAATATGTAAGCATAAATGTTGATTATATATCAAATATCTTTAAATGCACCAAATTATCTCTAGGAAATAGCCAAGATATATCATAAGGGAGGATGAGAATCCAAGACTTACTAGCCTGTGGAATTGTTCTCTAAGGAAAGCAGAGAAATTCCCCATTATATTAAAATGGGAAAAAAGGGAAAAAAAATCTCTGATGTGCCCAGGTAGAACACATATGCAGTGACAGACAGGTAAGTCAGAGATTCCTGAGGTATCTGTGAATAGTTTCTGTCATTAGCAGCTTCAGCCAGAAAAGCAACTTTGAAACTTGGAGTCTGGGGGTGTGTGATTCACCTGACTAAATACAGAGATCTCCATCTGTGCTCACTGTCTAGACTGCCATTCAGTCAGCAGAGAAAGCAGGCATTTCTAGGGCATGATTTGCCTTTTCCTAAAGTAGTCATCTGGGATATGTCAGGCAACTGCTTAGAGACAAAAGGCCAAAGATGACTTTGTAGTATGGAAATTTGTGAGCCAGAAAATTCTGCTCTGTAATTCAAACTCAGCTCTAAAACCGAAGGTTTTTCCATACCTACATTGAAAACTATAAAACATGAGGCTTCAGAACCACAAGCTAACTGAAATCCCTGGCTGAGGGCTTCATCGCAGGATAGATGCTTCCTGCATATTGGCTATGATGGGAGGCATGGTGTAGCTGGCCCATCTCTCATACCGTTTTGAAAAACCTCCTCCTGCAGGATAATTTGCTCTTCAGGGACCGCTTTGCAGCTGAATTTTAGTTATTCCGCAGAAAGCGTTATCCCAGCAACTATAAATGAGTCTGTCAAAATCAGCCAGAGGAGGGCACCTTTGAGCTATGGGAGACCTCCTGGCCAGTGGGGCCGAAGGTGCTGTTTGTCCCATTAGTTTTATCCGGTGGACACTTCCGTAAAATCCTCCAGCGATAGGCTTGGTTCAGTGTCTGCTGGCACAAGACGATGGCGGGCTCCTTCCCCTTTCAGACCTTTCATTTTGTTGGCTTGCCAGTTGTGGTCACATCTCTTGGGAGGTGACAAGAGCCCATGCTTTGTCTATGGAGGATGACGGATCTGTGATGCAGAGTTTGAGTGTGGATGAAGGTGCTGGTGCCTCATTTCCAGGCTCTGGGTGCTGGGAGCTGTTGTCCTGGGGTTCTTTGGTGCTAGTGAGCTAAACATGGGACAGGGCCTTCACACAACTGACTGCTTCAGTGTTAGCACCCTAGTGGAAAGCTGGTTCAGTTATCACTCTGCTAGATGATGTCTGTATCTAGAGGTAGCATGACCAAAGGCTGTTTCCATAGGCAGTATTGTCAAGATGCACTCTTTTGTAAGGAAGAGCATTTATCTCTGTAGACCTCAGTGGTGCTCTGTCACTCAGCCTCTGTACCAGAAAGCAGATCCTGACATTTATAGATTAGCAATATGGGGGTTGCCTTGATAGCCATTAATTTATGTTGGTTTGGAAGCATGAGCCCTGTCACGTCAAGTGCTTGACTTCATCTGGGATACTCTTCCATTGAAAAGGTCAGGCCACTGGATTGCATAGCAGTGGAGTTGGAGATCTGCTTAGCAGCCGTTCCTGCAGAGACGTATTTTCAGGGAAAGTATTTAAAACATTAGCAGCAGGGAGTGGAAATAGCAAGGAAAGTAAAATTCGTACATATTGTACATATGTTTGCTTTAAAGAGTGGGTGACCCCTGCTGAGTTTCTTGGCACTGAAAGCCAGGCCAATGAGGACATCACCAGATGGGTTCATTACCAAGGCATTTTCATTATCACCCCTCGGGGCTAGCCCCTCATTGTCCTCCTGATTGGAGCATGGGAAGGAACACTCTGTTCTGAATCCAGGGAGGTATGAGAACACAGGGGGAAGTGCTTGTTCCTGGGACAAAAAAAGCCGTGGTGACTGATCATGCCGTGCAAGTTCATATAAGAAGCTGAAGAACAGTTTACTGGTTCCCCTCTCTCAGCCTGTGTATGTATATTGCATAAGTACACACAAGTTCAAATGCACTATTAAGATCCCGTAAGTGCCAGTGGAAGTTTAGTTCATCTCAGATGAGGCTCCCCTGGCATGACCCTTAGTACATTAATTCCAGAGGAGTTTACTGGAGCTTGTACAAAGAGAACATGAGCAGACAGAACATAAGCAAACCGAATAAATCTTGGTTAATCCAACCTGAAGGAATTCCCTACTGAAAATGAACTAATGCCTTGAATTTGTTCTGACTTATCTTGCAATATTAGTTCTCTGAAAGCGTCAAAATTACAATTTTCAACACTCCTTTAAGAACTGCATTTGCAGAAATAAAGACATCAAGTTAAACCGATAGCGCTTTAGTTCTTTCCCAGATAATTGCTATGCATTATGCAGGCTGTTATCTTTCCCATATGTTGTTGATTGCAAGCAAGCATATCAATATAAGGCTTTGTCTCCCTTGATCAGGCTGTAAAGGCTACACTGGTGCAAAAGATTGGTTTCTCAGCTACTGTTGCCCTCACTTTTTCCTCTAAGTGTGAGGATGTGACCCTGAGTTTGTGGAGTAATTGCTCTGAAGTTGGGGTGGATGAAAGTCCATTGGTGCGTTGATGACGTGTTAATGATTTTGAGTTAGGATTTAGTGGAGCAGGTAACCTCTTTCTGCTTCAGTCAACCTTAGCCGCTGTGGAGACCTTGTGTGCTAGACTTGGAAGTGTGCAGGGTGGAATTTCTGTCACCTCTTTCCCAATCATCATTGTTTATGGATGAAGCCACCTGTCTTCTTGGTGCCTTGCCATGGTAAAAAGTAGTTTCTTTCTATGTTCTCAAGGGAAGGAGAAGACTCGTTTAAAAAAAAAAAAAAGGAAGGCATTTTAACATTTATGAAGAAAAAAGTGAATACATATTGCAACAGACCTGGAGGGGTCAGAATGGACTGAATGTTCCTAAACCTTTATGGTAATTTGCTCCAGTAATTTCCATCATAATTAAGAAGCTGATATCGAAGCGGTTATTGCTGTGAGTCAGGCTTGCAAGATCTGCTTCTATAGCACACATAGCTGCAGGCTGCCCATATTCAGCATTTAAATGCTATTAATTTAGATACAGTTACTAGAGATATGTCTGTGAAATGCAAGGTTTAGAGCAATACAGATATGCAAGGCTGATAATAAACCCCAGCTGTGGGGAAATGAGGAAGTTTTATGCAAGCTTTAGGTCTGTGCATCCACCTTTGCCCTCAGGAATACGACAGAGTAATCTTGAAAGATTTTTTTTAGGATGCTGTGTCGTGGCTGTTTCCCCTCCTGCTGTTTCTGCCTTTCCTATGATGTGGATGTAGGGAGAAAATCAGTGTTCAGCTTGGTCAACGTTTTGTCATGCTTGTTATCTGTCAAAACCAGTGTTGCTATCTCCTGCCCATGTTGACTTCCACGAGGGCTGTTGGATATTGAGTGGTTCTGAAAATCAGGCTGTGTTACTGAGGTGCCAAAACAGGGACACAGATTTTGTATGTTTTCCCTCTGAGTATCCTGGAGCTGTTATTAGACAGATGGTTGATATGAACAGATTTCAGCCCTGGAATTGTTCATGAGTTATTCCCTTGAAAATTTTCTAGTCACTGTTTCTGCTTCTTAAGAAACAACTGAAAAATGGGGAATCCTGTTCAACTGTCAGCTCCATTCCTGACTCACCGATCAAGTTACTGGTAAGAAGGATGGCAATTACCCTGT
The DNA here is from genome assembly GCA_032466535.1 of Forpus xanthops. Classification (NCBI taxonomy): domain Eukaryota; kingdom Metazoa; phylum Chordata; class Aves; order Psittaciformes; family Psittacidae; genus Forpus; species Forpus xanthops. The sequence goes on along the minus strand of JASSUY010039302.1, from coordinate 54,352 downwards.
GAAACACCCATTACAGTGAATGTTCACAAACAGCAAGATAATGATTCTGTGATTCTATAACTGGGAGCACGAACGAGTCTGGAATTTTGATGGTGCTTGGTACGTGCAACACTGGATCATCCTTCTCTGCAAGACACTGCTTTTCTTCCTCCTCCCTGGGACAAGTGTTTGCCAGATTTGTTGTGTGATGTACACCAAGGGGAGCAGTGAATCTGCTTTTTTTTTCCAGGAAAGACCAGGAAAAGGCTGAATGAGCAGCATTGTGCTGATGCCTTCCAAAGCAAGTGGTTATATTTCACCAGTCTGGCTAGCATGTAAGGATATGGCTTTCTGATGAGTCATTTTAAATTCTCTTTGAAAATAATTTATCATCTCAATTCACATTGAAAGAGGACAGAAAAGGATTCAAGAAAAGGTCCTTCTTAATGAAGATCTGCACTGTTTCTTTTGGAAAGCTATGGGAAGGTGCTATGTAGTCACTGTCTTAGATTTCTGGTGTAGAAGTGTCCAGTGAGGTGAAATGTCTGGGATGGATGTTCCTGTGGCTACTGTCAAGGAGCTGTGTAAGACCTATTCTATTTGAGGTCTCTGAACATAAAATGAACTGGAAAAGTCTGTAGTGCTTTTTTGCCTTGCATGCTATAGAAACATATAGTACCTGCAGTGTGGTTTGAATTCCTGTATCAACAAGCAGTTTTAGGTGGTCAGTTTTTGCAGTCATGTCAGACTTAACACCACTGGATCATTTCAGTACCAGCCAGATACTGTGGGAAAGCAGGTAGTTCTGGTTATGAGATGGATCACTTTTAAAAAGAAACTTTAATAGTAACACTATGGTACATTTTGTAGGAATCTGTGCGTGAGATTGCTTTGCTAAGTTGTCTCTTGAGTCCTTTTCTTTGGCCAGCTACAGCAGTTGGTTCTGCTTTCTGCTGGCAGCTTGTGCTGTGAATGTGGAAGCTCAGTGGATGCTTTTTGAATCATATCCCTGATGAAAATTGTATATGTACCCTAAAAGATAACAAAACCTATTCCTACATCCAATGTAAATGAAGTATGCAACAGCATTCCTGCCCTGGACACAGCATATGTTGATGTAAATTGTACTCTTGCACTTCAACATTTGCAGCCACAGCACATGCTGCCTATGAGTGTTCCCTGCAGCGCGTTCATCCCTCACTGCACAGAAAATCTCAAATACCTTTTTGGATGGCTGGGGAAGAGCACAGAAATGCAATAATTTGCTCTGAGAGTAAATGCAAGATGTATTGCAAAAGCTTTTTATAGTGACTCAGGACAAGAATTACTACGTCTTGTCTAGTAGGAATGCTACAACTCCTATAACTGAGGGTTTTTTTTCTATTTTATGACTTACCAAAAGCCAAGGTTGACCTATTAGACTGCATTATGGCTAAGGAAACAACCACAGGATTGTGCAGCAATACAGTTAAAAATTAGTCTTGAAGCTGAGCCCAAGCAGAAGTTGACAATACAATCTGAGTTAGTATTGACTATATAGCAGGAAGGAATAACCTGAGAGCCCTTGCTTTCACAGTTCTAGTTTGGTTCCTAGGAATATGAATGAACTATAAACCCCAAATTTCCCTTCCTTTGGGTACAGAAACTCTAAGTAAAAATAAAATGTCCAAATAATTGAGAAAGTCTTTCATGCAAAGATCTCAGGTAGTTCACAGCTAGACCTGTGCTACTGATAAATGTTTCAGATTTCTTCTTACGTGATCTGAAAATTCAGAACAAAAGTCTTGAGTTTGAGTTAAGCAGGGAGGATAAAAAAACCCAAACTAACTGCAGAATCGAAATGACTTCAGGTCAAACAGAAGATGCTGTTTAATCCACATATTGTACTTTGTTCCAACTTTAGAATAGTTCAAGAACATAATGAAAGATTTTTTTAAAAATCACAAATATGGGTGGTGTAGAAAATTAAATAACTTTTTTCTGGTTTGTTTTTTTTTTTTTTTTTTTTCCTTGGTGCTCCCCCTTCATCCCTTTTTTGGGATGTATATTTCCCAATGGAAACTATTTGTTAAAATCAGTATATATCCAGCCAACCTACACTGCCTGTTTGTTTTCTTTCAACCAAAGGATTTTGTCCAGTTCTGGCTCCAGACTTCTCCCACAGGCAGTGGCAGAGGCCCTCGCCATTGTGGGCTGATGTTGGGCAGCTCTGAGAAGAACACTTTGTTACCCAGGCACTAAGGGCTGGATAATCCCACTTGACACATAAATGAAGAATGTGGAGAGCTGTTGGGAGTTAGAGGAATGTCCCCCAGAAATGTCTGGTTTGGGCAGGGCTGTATGGGGTGACTTGGGAGCCACTGTAGCGACAGGAGTTCTGGCTTATGGGAACAAAAAGTTCCCCCTGTCCCTGGCATGGATTGGGATATAGCCGGCTGGTGAGCTACTGACCCAGTAGAAGATGTCTGTGGGATGTGAGGGAGATTTTTTTGGACAAGAACTTGGAGAAATTCTGGAGGAAAATGTTCTGCAAACAACTGTATTTAATCTCGGTTTTTGCCCAGATGTGGATTCACGTGGTGGTTTGCATAGTTTATTCAAGAAGGGATCAGTCGTGTAACTCCATTGTGATGGACACTGGAGGCTTCTTACTCGTTTACACATAAAAAGACTTGAACAAGGCGATATAGCTCTCTGCAGTGGAAGTGAACTCTGAGCTCTGGCTAGTCTCAGCCTTTGGTAGGTTCAATAATAATAAATATGTGTATTTTATGCTCCAGTAATAACCCAGTTAGAGGCACTTTGAAAGGAGATAGTGCTTTATCTTTTTGTTGAAAAGTTGTCCAAAACACAGCAACTAAGAGAAGAACAAATTCTCTGGAGCTCACATCATTAATAATGTTTGGACTGAGAAAACAGACCTTGGTTCAATAGGTTCTGCTTCTCCTTTATAGCACTTATGGGGGGCACTAGATCAGTACAACTAAGGAGTTATATGCACACAGATTTTTTTAGTTCCTTTTTTCTTCCCCTTATCTTGCCACAGCAGGGGGTCTAATCAACCCTGGCTAATTTCATTGCAAAAACTCAGCTTGCAGTATTGAGGGCTAACCCCATCTATAAGGTCCCAACCTGGAAGCACTATTTATGCATTAGCTGTGCAGTTTTATATTCTAAAATCTTTTCCATATGTACCTATCTCCAAGAAGATAAATCCCTGGGGAAGGATCCAACTTACCCTAAACCTGTGAGTATTAGCAGGTGAACTTCACTCTCCTGAATTGGGCCCAGAGGTACCAACACTGAATGTGATTTATTAAAAAAATAACATTAAAATAGCATTAAATACTATAACATTTATAGTAGTATAAATAATTATATAGTACAAGGAGCGAAAGTGTGAGACTAGGCTTGGGCAAGAATTTGTAGTAGTCCTTGTTGAAAGCTTGGGGGTAAAAAATGTGCCAAGAAGCATCTGGAAGGTAGTGGAGTATTCAAAGTGACTATTAAGGCACACTTATACTATATCTGTAAGAATCATAGAATAGTTAGGGTTGGAAAAGACCTTAAGATCATCTAATTCTAAGCCCTCTGCCATGGGCAGAGACACCTTACACTAAACCGTGTCACCCAAGGCTCCGTCCAACCTGGTCTTGAACACCGCCAGCGATGGAGCATTCACAGCTTCCCTGGGCAACACATTCCAGTGCCTCAGCACCCTTACAGTAAAGATCTTCCCCCTTATATCTAATCTAAACTTCCCCTGTTTAAGTTTGAACCCGTTGCCCCTTGTCCTATCACTACAGTCCCTAATGAATAGTCCATCCCCAGAATCCTTACAAGCCCCCTTCAGATACTGGAAGGCTGCTATGAGGTTGCCACGCAGCCTTCTCTTCTCCAGGCTGAACAGCCCCAAGAGCCAAGAGAACTATGATTTAGATACATATTTTTCTGTTTTTTTTTTGTTTGGTTTTTTTTTTTTTTTTTACTAGAATGGTAGGTAAAGGAGCTCTGATCTCTGAAGTGATCAAACCTGTATTTTCCCCTCTAAAGACTGGTATGACAGACTTGTCATGAGACCTGTATCAACTGTTGGCTTCCTTAATAATGCTGAGTTAGAGAAAGACCAGCTGCTTCTGGCACACAAAAATAAAGGCAAGTGGAAGAGGACCCAGGCACAGCAGAGAAAATGAAAGCAGTAAAGAGATGGAACTGGGTAGCATGAGGGTTGTAGGAAACAGAGAATAGAGGACGACAGAAACCAATGATGGGTTATATGTTAAGTACTCTCTTGCACTTAAAAAAACCAACCAAATAAAAGGCTTTGAGTTGGGCTAGGTAAATCTGCAGGCTCCAGAGATCTGTAGTCTAATAGGTGACTCTGGAAGAAGACATGTTACTTGCTTCACTTGGAATGGAGGGGAGACAGATGATGAGAGAGAAAAATCCATACAGTGTTATGAAAAAAATCCCTTCAGCATGGGAGAAGTACGCTGGGAAAAATGTGAACAGCTCATAAGGATGTTGCTGTTATTTGTTCCAGTACTTAATATTCTAGACAAAGAGGGCTGTTCTCTGTATTTCTTTCTGTGACCTTATTGTGTATTTGGATATATTTGCTGGTGACCTGGAGTTTTGGATGGGCATTGGCTGGAAAATTTTTCTTTACAGAGATTGTTTTCCCATTTCATAATAGGAGAAATTTAACCCTTCTAAGAAAGAACAACTGGGGCCTTATTTCTGTGATGATGCCAATAATAACAATTACTATTTTTTTGTCCAAACATTCTTTCAACACAAATCACATTTTGTACAAAATATATTTTTTTTCCTTAAAATATTTAAATTCTTTTCAAAATGCAGTGGGAGTTTTGACATTGATTTAATGGTTGTGGTATCAGACCCTTGAAGGGAAAAAGGCAGTATGTTCTCCTTTGATCTTCTATTCATTTCTTGCTCTTGTTATCTTCATTTCAGTGAGTCTTTTCTGTCTGAGGATGAAGTTGCTGTCCTGACCTCAGAACCTCTGGCCTGAGGTTCTGGCCTTCTCTCGTTTCGATACATGTGAGCGCAACTTCTTGGCACAAATACTTGAAGCAGCTTTCTTTGCGCTGGTTGTATGGCCTCTGAGAACACTTCAGGTTCACAGGAAGGAGAACAGAATCCTGGAGATGTGAAAGAATTTTAGGTGTAATTTTTGCCTCAAAGATATATCTGTAAGTTTCTGCAGGATATGGGGAAGATGGGGCTGAAAAAGTATGTGTTTAAAATTCAAAAGATCAGTGGGCTCTTCACTGCTGAAATTCCATCATCTGTGTGGCCTGATGGGGCTTCAGTTATAATGCTGTGATTGAAATATCCAACCTCTTATATTCATATGGTTTCCCCTCTGCAAAGATATATGCTGGATATGTTTGACATGCTAATATAACGCAAGGTCTGTGGCTGTCCAGTACAGATCAGCTGAGATGTTAGAAAGAGTTAGATCAGTACGGCCAAAAGAGATAACAAGAAATGAGTTTTCCTACTCATGTCACAAGGAAACAGTGGTATATCTTGCAGCCAGCCAGATGCTGGCTGAACAAACCAACCTCACAATATTACACTCTTGAGCTGGTGTACAACAAAGGGAGCAAGTGCCAGGACTGGGGACCATCCTTGGAAAGGCCTTGGCCTTTCCCAGGCATTCTTCCCTGTGTGCATCACAGTCAATTCCAAATGCTGCAGTAAGAATCATGCCTCAGACCTTTCCAGATCCTATAGGAAAGAGCTAGTTCCATGAACCACATCCATATGTTGTCAGAGCTGGCTAACCCCTCATGTAGTCAAAACTGCAAGCTGAATAACTGAAACCTTGCATCAGATCTGGAAAACAAACTGTTCTGTTTCATACCCCGTCACAATCCCCAGTACGAATAGCAGGGATAACACTTCAGCTGGCAGCATTGGCCATGAGGTTTAACAGAATGCAGCTTATTCTTCCATGACTCTCAGTCCTGGAGTGCTGACAGCAAGAGACTAGAAGTGGGCCAAGGAAATTGATGCTGGATATGAGTCAGGTACAAGGCTGAATTCAGCTTGGATTTAGTATTATTGAAATACCACAGGTGGTTTCTGTTAGGATTTGGCCTCATATTGCAAGACTGAAGTCAGGTCAGCTGTTCAGTGAGATCCAGCATTGAATTCTCATGAGCATGGTGAGCTGAGTAAGACTTCAGTCACACCTGAAGCAAAAAATTGTCCCTTTCCTGTTTGGATGTGAACTTGGGACCAGAAATCACAGGGGCAGGTGTGAAGTGTACATAGACAAGAGTAGGCTTGGGTGTACACACGTTTTAGTTTTCTTTAGCTTAAATGGGATTTGTACCAATGAGCTATAACGTAGGGCTGACATTTGGTCCTGTGAGTGGAGGTTGACCCTTTACCTTGTTAATCCAAGGGTGGTTGTTTTATCAACTTCCAGCTGGTCACAGAGGAGCCTCAAGGCTTCAGAAAAGCCCTGAGAATGTTTGAGACTGTAAGTGAGAAACCGCAGCAGCTCATCAGCTCATAAGTTATGTCCATAAATGCATTGAGGCTAAGCCATGTTGGGAGCACTCTGCAGCCTACTGTGGATGGGTGCTGAGACACCTTTTATGCAGTTGGCTCTGATTTATCCCGTGCTTTTTGGACCTTGTGTTCCTTGCGACTGTTCTGACAGATACAGATGTTATAAAAGACCCGCTGATATAAAGCAAGGGACTTCCCAAGATGTTCAGTTTGCTACATGTTGCTCAGGATTGGCTTTTGCTAACCTGGTTTGCTTAGAAAAGCTCTGGAGAAGTGCCAGAGACTGGAGCAAGATGGAATTATATCCACGGTGAGGTATGAGCAGGAAATGGTCATGCTCCCATACTTCCAATATTATCCCACAAAGCAAGAATGATTTCTATGCTTCCCAAGACAAGTCATATAAAAGGAGAAAAATGTCTGTGCTGGGTCAAACTGATCGGCTAGGAGTCCAGAGAAAGCCGTTGATGTGAGATACAGGCTAGAGGCAACATGACCAAACTTTGATGCCATTAGGCTCTGGAGAGTGAGTCATGCCATACTTGTTTGCTGTGGAGTAACATTTACTCCCTTTTTTCCCCAATTTTATCAGTATAGTCAGGCAGTTCCTTATGATAGCTTTCACGTACACTTTTGAAGTGCTAAAGAGACAGTAAGAGTTGGAATTGACTGCCATTTGTATAGATATATGTATTAGAGTGGCAACACTTTTCATTTCCTAGCCCACATACTGAGCAGTCCTCCTTTGAATGACGCAGAAACTGTAAAATACAAGCAACCATGCTCTTAAGCAAGAAAGTAGGAATTGCCAGGTGCTATATAGCACACATTGGACTTAAAGATGGAAGAAATAAAATATTTCCTTGTCTATCTGGACACCAGAGGAATTTGTACTGGCTGCAGGGACAACGGATAGCACCAGCCACAGCCTTGATTTTAGAGGCTCAGAATTAGTAGGACCCTTCTCAGGGTCCTACTTCATCTCTGCTGTGTTATTGGCCAACTCTGTCATTGGTAATTTGACCCAGTTTGGTCTTTAATTAGCTAGTTTACTAGCTCATTTGCAAGTGAATCCATGATTTAATAATTATACTCAATTATTCTTTATTAGTTTGACAGCAAAAAAGGTGATAGCTATTTCAGGGAGAAGGTGTCTGATTTATTAATTTCTAATCAATAAGCAGCATAGTGGCCTGGGTTTTATTCTTTTCAGTTGCAGCAGTGCAACTGAAAGTTAGTTGACTCTGTTTCTAAAAGAAGACTTTTCTCCTTCACGACAGTTTGATTTTAAATATTCAGCCTGCCCTCTTCCCCCTCCTCCCTGTGCACAGAGGATTTGGAGGAGTCTGAATCTCAGCATCTGGTTTTTGCTATCCGTAGCCAGTAAAAGGATAAAATATGGCTTCCAAAATACACAAGGTGTGCAAGAGCTGTTTTTTACCAAAAGGCTGGTATTTGCAGAGTCATTTTCTGTTTCTAGCTACATGCTACAAAAGCCTGAGGGATCTGTAATATAGATCTGTGGAGCCAGAGGGTTGGTTTTGGTTTGGTTTGGGGGCTTTTTTAATCCCCTTGAATTTCATCTGTGTTTCTGAGATTGAATCATAAACAAATAGAGCTTCTATTCAACAAAAAAGAGAAGTACAAATCCTTATTCTCCAGTGCTGGGGTTTACCCAGGTATGCAGCAATATCATTTTATCACTGAAGCATCTATTCTATTAGAAAGCCCTGTTTGCATGAGCTTAAGCCCCCTGCTGTCAGATAGAGCTATTTCAATTTCCCTCAGTCATTCCTGCTATGGATTGTATATTCAAGGGAAAATCCTCCTCTCAGTACTGGACATGCCACGCTCTATGCCGACTGACGTTTATTAACTAATACGAAGTTGCAAATGATGTACCAACACAGCTAAACAAAAGAGCCCAGTGTTGAGCCTAAATCAAGGTCCTAAATCATAAGCTGTGGTGTGACAAACTGCACGATGTTTGCCAGTACTTTTAAAATGGGGCTTTCTTGCCAGGCTGAGAATCCATAGAGCCCAGCCAAAGAAAACAATGGGAGGGAGCCAGGGTTCTCCCAAGCCTTGGCATGAAATCCACAATAGTAGCTTTGGCTGAGGTCCATGGACTCAAGCACATGCTCCATAAGGTCACTTCAGAACACCATAATTACTTGGTATTTACTTCAGTGCTTTTTGCAGACAAAAATAATATAATAATAATAATTAAAAAAAAAAAAAGTCACCAACAGAGCTGAAGGACTCTGTTAGGATGCCCGACCTTTGCCCTCTTGGATTGATCTGTCTCTGGTACTGCCTGATGGAGTGGGGAAGCGTGGTGCAAGCAGCTAAATAATAGTGATGATAAATAATACAGCACGCCTGGGGAGTGAGAGTGGACTTTCTGTCCTGACTTGTCCTCTAACTTGTCAGCAGTGTTTGTTATGGCCATTTAGTCACTGTTTACTGGCCACTGGGGGTTGCATTTTGGGGTCACTGCTGTGTTCACCTAAGGCAACTCTTTGCTTTTTCAGATATCCTCTTCTCTGCATCCTCTCCTTACTGTCATCCTGCTGGAAAAGTCAAGATCTGAGCAGGTAGTTTGGACTGAAGAACAGCCCCAAAATCCATAGTCTGGTTCTGAACAACTCAGAGTGGTACAGGGGGGCTGAAAAGACAAGTTTATTCTGAATTTCAGAGCCTGGATTTAATGGTGCAAAATCCCCCTCTCATTCAACATATTTGGTCCCAAAGCTCACGATTCAGGAGGTTTGCTAGCGGGACCCTATAATGACTCTTACCCCTAGAAACGATCCTTTCAGCATAGAGGAGAGAATAGAGCTAAAGAACCTTGTCCTGCCCCTGCCCAGGGCTGTCTCTGCCCTTAAGCATGAAGTCTCCAGGACTCAGCCTCAACTCACTGACACTCAGTCTTTACTATTTAAAGAAAAAAAAAGAAACCACATTTGATTATTCAGCATTCTTCTTTTACATTTTTATTGCTATTTGCAAAACTCCTCTGAAGGCCAGAGGAAACCTTTCTGCTTGACAAAGTTAATATTTTAGCACTTCATAGTGTCTTTAGACAAAAATGTCCAACATGTATATGTGTTTTGGCAGCTCTGCGTGTGGCCTCTGCTCTGCCTCTGGCCTTGAGAAGCAAAAGAATGAAAGAAAAAAAGAAATACCAGCTTAAACTGGGTCAGCACCGTTGCCTTTATTTTTGTTGATAGCTCCATTAGGGATTTATGCATTGTTAGAGGAGAAGTAGGGAAAAACGTACGCCCCAAGCACATGTCCTTGAAAAGCAATGTCACATCTTAATTTTCTTGGGCTGGCAATGCATGCATTCCACACTTTCTGTGATGTAGAACTAATGAAGATAGAAGTGCAAGAAAACCTATAATCAAATCCAGTACATACCAGGCATAGCACACCAAGAAATACACTCGTCTGAAATCTCATGGCGTTGCAAGGAAAATCCAGGCCATACAACCATGACAGCCCAGTATTTCTAGCTGGTGATTTTTTAGACGCATTTTTCTGTGTCCACAGAGAAACAAAACCAAGGAAAAGTGCTTCCTGGCATCGCTTTGTGTCAAATACTTGTAACCAGTGATCTTTGGAGTGTGGCTCAAATATGCAGAAGCGCAGTTGTTAGGAAACACTAAAGGCGTGAATTGAACATTTTCTTCTGGTCATTCAGGATCTGTTTCCCTGTGTGTTAATCCCCTGTGTACAACCGAGGAGATCTGCACACATAAACTGTGTATTGCTGACACCATGGTGATGATTAGTAACCCCAAAAGAGATCAGCGTTTTTGGCCAGGACACTATGTGAGTCCAGACTGAGGGGGGCTTGCTCCGGTGTGCAGCCTGGTCAGCTCTGCCTCCTGGTGCCAGCACCCTCCTATCTGCCTGTTTCCACCTGTTTTCTTTTGGTTTAGGGCATAAGCATTTCCCGGGAGAAGTGGACTGAGGTTTTTCACAGATTTTTGTGCACGCAGTGATTTGCAGAATGAGATCCTGGTATCTGAGGGGGGTTTCTGTAGTAGTGCCTATAGCAGCAGGGGTAGAAATAATAGTAGTAGTAGTAATAATAACCTAAACCAACAGCTGGTGGGAGAGGAAACAGAAATGTGATGTGACTTTCCAGGTGTCACATAACAGCTCAGTGGCAGAGCCCTGAAAATGTGATCCCCATGTATCCTGCCTGCCAGTCCAGCACCCTGGGCTGGAGAAGACAGTCCTGGCAGGTGACATGTCCTGATCTGGGTTGATTTACAGCCTGTGCAGATTCAGGGGGAAAGAAATGAGTAATACAAATAATTCTTCATAACTGTGGATTTCCATTTTTGCTGTGTTATTTTAAACCCTGATCTTAAAAGCCTGCTAACCTTCAATCCTGTTAAACCTAACCCTATAAATCCTGTTATCTTCTGCCCTATACTATTGTAACTTACCCAGTGTCTTAGCTGCCATGTGCTCTGAGAAAGTGGCTGGTTGTTGAAGCATCGGCCCAGAAGCGCTGAATTATTTTATTTACAAGTCCCCATTTTTATCAGAGACCACCTGAAAGTCACTTTGCTTCTGCATCTTTAGGGCCTCACACGTAAAAGGAATTTCAACTTATCTGACAAGTGTTAGATAAATGGACAGAAATTTGGGGATGCCCCACACTTCTTAGCTTGTGGGTTTTATTATCATTTTTTCAACCTTAGTGATTTCCAAATGCCATCCACCACATATGACTGATCCCTAACAGCCATCTGGAGCCTGCTCTGGATTACTTTGTGGTCAAATGCTTCAGGTGTCACTAGGAAGATTTTTGTCCTCGTGCACAGTGGTCCTCCACTCTCTTCTGAGAAAATGGGCTGACAGATCAATGCTGCATGATTGTCAATGTATCCTCTGCAGACATTAGTCCTTCAAAGTAAAAGTGAAATGCTTTCCTTGTGCTGGCTCCTCACTGTGCTATGCCATAATTTGTGATCTGCTGGGTTCCTGCTCCCTTCTTCTCAAGCATGCTTGGTGAGCTCCTGTAGAGATGGACGTTTCTTCATCTTCCCACTATCTCAGTCTTCAAGGGAGACACTGTGGGGAATGTCACAGTGCTGTGTTGTTATCATTTTGCAAGAGTGCTAAAGTTAACTCATGTTCAATGACAGCCTTGGCAGGGCCAGGATCATATCAGTTGTACTGTCTTGGACTGGGGGAGAACCTCTACAGTTTCCAGTCATTTACCTACCACTAATCCAGTGAGTGAATCCATGTTTACACAGGGAAAAGCATGGAAGTAGTTAATCTGAGATGGTTGGGCAGGCATCTCTGCCTGTCAGCTTTACATCCCTCCCAGATGTGACACCTGATAGGGAAGCCACTGGTGGGAACTGACAGAAGGATACAGAGGAGGCAGATAAGGAATAGCATGAAATTGTCTTTTGCTTCCCTGTGAGTGCAAGGGAAGAAACCAACAGGTGTTTTCAAGGGGGAAATGTCTTGAATTGAACAGCAGAAACCTAATTCTCATCTCTCAGGGTAAACTTCCTAAGCCTCTTGTGAACCTAACTTCTTGGCTCTGGCCAGCAGCTCAGTACGGTTGTTGAGTAGATTCAGATATCTGCACATCTGTAAATAATGAACGATAGCAATTACATGTACTTTCTGAAAGACAAAGCAGTACATTGAATGCTGCCGGGAGGGAGCAAAGCCCAGGAGGACCAAGCTTAGGGCTGCTGATTTGAATCATCCCATCTATTAACACAGGGGCTCAGTTGTCATGGTGGACTTGTCTGAAAACTAGTGCTTCCAGCCTTCATGGTTCCTTTTATTTCCGCCTCTCCCGTTGTTCTTACTTGCGCAAAGTAAGGGCTGACTAATGATGGAAGGATCTGCCTTTTCATTCCCTCCTTTCCTCTTTTGGATTTCTTTTCAGAGCTCCTTTCCTTAAAAAATACATGCAGCAGATTTGATTTACAGACCTGCAGAATGTAGATGGGGAAACTGAGGCACGGGGAAAGGTACAGTACTGAATGGTGGTACAGTACTGAATGGTGGCACAGTGTTGGTGTGGGAGTGAGCAGCAGAACCAGGTAGAAAGCCAGTCTCTACTGATTCTTCATCCTATGCTCAAGTGTTAGAGATGGATGTCGTTTCATTTCTGGCAAAATTAATAAATCCTTGCATGTGTTATCCCTGGCACATTTCATACTCATTTTCAGCTTGTGACGAGCCACAGATAGCCTTCTGCAGTACAGTGGATTACAGGGTCTGGCTTACCTTTTGCACATTTGGATCCCCTGTGCTTGCCCATCCCAGGACCTGTTTGTATTGTACATTTAAACACAACAGCAGGGAGTAAGTTCTGGTGCAATGAGTTCATACATGGAACCATGCCAAAGCTTAATGAGCAATCAGAAAGGTGAAGGAACATTCAACATGCTTATTTGTCGCTGCTGCTGCTCCCAGGGGCGTCCTTTAACCCTCTGAGTTCAACGCTATATTATGCAAGTTTTGTTTTTGTGCTTAGTGGAGTGTGTAATTGGCCCTTGGGTGACTTGAAGAACTCTGAATGTTCAAAGACCATTTGAGGAGCCAGGGGGGTGGAGGGGGAAACCCAAGCAGATAAGTGACCTATTTAAGCAAAGTTCACATTGATTTCACTTTCTGTTTGGTTTGCATAACTGCTGCTATTAGGGGCACCTCTTCCTTCTGTATCAAACTCCAGAACTGCAGGCAGGAGGTTATCTTACTTCTTGGTTGTTAGTGATCTCTGTTACCTGGTGGAGCCTTCTAGGCACTGAGCCTGATACACCTGGAGTTAGATTCCAGCTAAAATAAGTGAAAATAATTGTCTTTTTTACCTTCAGCCAGAGTAAAGTTCCCTAGTTCCTCATTCAATATTCTGGAATATTAAGTGACAAATTCAGAAGAGAGTTTGCTTGGGACTACCTAAAAGGATAAAAGTTATGTTATTAATATGCATATATAGCGATGTATATGAAAATCATGAGACTGTTGCCATGTACTGCTCTTGCCCTGCCCTGTGCTGCCAACAGACTGCTGACCTGTCTGCCAAGGGGAGCTCCGAGGGGGATCTGGGAGGTTAATTCTCAATTCCTGGGTTGCACAGGCACTTGGAGGGCAGCGGTGTTAGCCATGTAGGCAAAAAAATGCAGGAGAGAGGCCTGATCTATGCATCTGGACACTTAGAAATGTGGGCCATGCAAAAATGACAGGTTGGAGAAAATAGAGGGATGTGCTGGCTTGGAGATTTGGTCCCAGACCAGGAACATTGCTGAAGGCAGGGTGGAAGCTCCCTGTTAGAGAAAAATTCAGCTGTGGTTAAGGTGGCTCTTGAGTGCAGTCTTTGTCCAGGCAATTTAAAAAGAAACATGTAAACTTACATCTGCAAGAAGCACATTCGTGTGGGTCTGAGTCAAACCCTGTGGAAGTCGGGAGGAATCTTTCCACTGACTTCAATGGGCTTTGAGTCCAGGTCCCCAGTGATGGGTTTGAAGTGACACATAGGCTATTTTTGTCTGTCATTTTTTTTCCTTTCTGTATTTTCCAAAAGTACCAGAAGAGCAAGTAAAAACTTCATCTGTTTTGCTAAGAAAGAACTGAAGATTTTATTATTCACTGGTATCCCAGGGCCGTCTGCAGAGACCATGAACTGCATAGCTGCAAAATTGAGAGGCCTCATTTTTTCTTTTAATGAGATAAGTAATCTAAGCTATTTACATTCTTGTTCTACAGATTGAACCAATGGAATGGAAAGATCTCTGGGAGCATTAATAAATGTGGCGTTTACTTGCTTTAGTGCATTACTGATTGCAGTAGGAGTATGAGATAATTTTTTTCTGAATTTGTAGAAACAACTAACAAATTCTGCAGGGATTTATGAAATAGGACACTGTCCAGAAGTAGTCTAACACAGAAACTGGCTGTATAGGACTCACTGTGTCTCTTGGTTCTCTTTTCCTTGAAGTTCCCTGTATCTTTTCTTCTTCACCCCTATGTGATGTTGGCTCTTCTGCACTCATCAGGAATATGAATCAGCAGAGGTCTGCAATTCTATGACTGAGACATTAAGCATCAAATTCTTCTCTACTGCCTTGCTCCAGGGGTTTCAGAGGAGTTCAGTAATTCTTTTGTGGATTGATATTGTTCTAACGGATTTTACAGTTGAATAGCTAGAGATGGGTTGGTATACAGACTTTCCTGTTGATGTAAAAGGAATATATAAGAAAGCATTGACTGATGTATCTCTAGAGACATCATGCAAGAACTTAAATTAGTCCTCTTTTTTAAGAGAAACTTGGATCTTAAGCACTAATCTTGTGTAATGACAGGCAAAAGGAAAAACTAATAGGCTTGCCTTCTTTAGCAGTCCTTCAGTAAGCTTTAAAGAGGGGCCTTGCTAACAGCACCATCTACATGGGTGAAAAGATGACCACAGTACTGAAGAAAAATGTTTTAAATTTAGAGCAATGTGATAGATGAGTAAGTTGGGACTGGCAGCCTTTCCAAGCAACACGTGAGGCTGTTTTCCTGTGTCTAATTATTGGGAGTCCTCTTTCTCAGAGTCATGATGATCTGAATGACCAGTTAGAGACAGTGGCTCCCCTTGAAGCTGGACTGGTGTCTGTGGGAGCTGCAACTCCTCTCTCTCGTTCCCGTCTCCTAACCCTGCTACAGACAATGGGTATCCACCTGCATGCAGACGTGGCATTGGTGCCCACAGCATGTGGATCCCTGGAGCAGGGCACACCAGTGGCAACCCTCTCACGGGGTGGCAGGTCCCAAATCTTTCCTGCACATCCTACTTCCAGCAGAAGATTGGCTGTTAGTGCCTGTAGGTGTACCCTTATCATTTTTGCTAAATCATGTTCTTCCGATGTACGGTTTACATTTTCACAGTACTTTGCAACTCCATCCACAAGATCTGTCTCTGCACTGAATGTATTTTGTCCTTTGATTAAAGCTTCTGCAGATAGGATGCTTCACTAGGAACACACCAGCTCACAGACCAGGGTATATGATGGCAAAAGCAGTGTGTTGTGCTCTGAAAGAGCTATTATTACTGCTTGCATTTCCAATCACAGAGCTGGACTTCTGCTTGCTACTTTACAGATTCTAAAACCATAATTACTGGCTGCTGCCTCTGCTGTGAAACACTTCATTAAGTCTTTAGAGTCATTAAGGATTTTCAGGAAATTTATGGGAGCTCAGGTTGTGTTGCCTGTTTGTTTATATAGCCCAGGACCTGCCAAAGAAGTGGCCTGTACGGTTTCTGTAGTGAAGCCTGCACTCACCAACATCAATCTTAAGAGACTGATGGAAATGGCCTGTATCATCTTATCTTGCCTTACCTTTGCATTAGCTGTCATGGGCAGTGGGGTGAGCCCTGTATCAAAGAGCAGAGAATGTTTCCAGTAAAATTAAGTGAAGCTGTTGGATTTCTTGCCGGAGACAGTGACCTCTAAGAGCAGGCAAAGTCTGGACACTGGTGCTACAAGCGCAGCTACAAAGCTTCCACTGCTTGCAGGGGGAATAAGGATTGAGCTCAGCATGAGTAAGAAACCTGGGATTTGGTAATCCAACCATGACACAAGCATTTTTAGGGACTACTGTTTTCTCCTGCCTTGGATCTAAGGAAGCCAAGGGTAGTTGTGTGAGTCACACAAGGTGCACCTTTATGCGTATTCCTGCCTGACTGAGGAGCACCAGTATTCAGCAGGATGGCTCAGAGCTGCAATTCATGACCTAAGTCCCATAATTTAATTTATCTGCTCCTCTTTTGTCTTTTTTTAAGACAAAATTTACATTTTGGGCTTTGCAAATGCCCTGTTGTGTCACAAACACGTGGCATCAAACATGACTTGCCCAGTTGTCACGCAGACATTGCCGGCTTAGCAACGGAAGACAACCTACCAAAT
The DNA here is from genome assembly GCA_032466535.1 of Forpus xanthops. Classification (NCBI taxonomy): domain Eukaryota; kingdom Metazoa; phylum Chordata; class Aves; order Psittaciformes; family Psittacidae; genus Forpus; species Forpus xanthops. Next base: position 37,883 of record JASSUY010039302.1, on the reverse strand, counting down.
ATATTGTACTGCAATGATAGCATTTAAGGGCACGTTTGCAGTCCAGTTGTAAGGTAGGTGTTATTACAGATCTCAGAGCTACCTTTTTACTCTGATGTTAGAGATCTATATCCTTAAAGCTGGACTTGGGAGTCCAAACTGGCAACATTCAATGTAAAATAATTATGTCTTGGTCTGTACAGCATTCATTACAGGATTAAAAGCACTCATAATGAGGAAGGCCAATTTCAATTACAGTCTCTATAATCCTGTGTAGCACAGTCTAAAGATAGCTTCACAGAAACTGGCTCACTTCTTCTGACACCAGTGCAGTACGGTTTGTACTAATGTCAAAGTGCAGGGACTGAAGGCTATCCCCTACAGAAAAGGCCTGCTCCATTCTTTTGGAAAAGAAAATCACAGTGTTTCTGCAAGCAAGCCAGACTAGTGTGTCTGCATCTACACTGCTGAGTGGCTTTGCAGCCAGACTGAATTATTTATCTGTGGGTGCTCCCTGGGATGGAGTCATGGGCCTGCCCTCTGCTTTTAAGTGCCCTTAGCAGTGCAGATATCTGCTGCAGGCTGGTTCTTCAGCTGACTTAGAGCTGATAACCTCCGTCTCTCCCATTTGGACATGTAGTGAGAGCACATATACAGCATCAGACAGATGTAGTGGTCTGGGGTCTTTCCCAGTGCCTCTTGGGATTGCCTGCCAGGTCAACAGCCTGAGCTCAGCTAGATATGGAAATGCTAGTGTCCACCTCTGGATCTTAGTTCTGACTCCCAGTGATCCAGAGACTTCAAAGGTTGGCACTGGTTCAGTAATACAGGCACATTTTCTAGTATTCTTGTGTTAATGATAATTATAGCCAGCTATGGCCCGGAGCCTATAAAGACTTTCATCCTCATTTGTCTTTACAGACCAATAGGTATGTAATGTAGGCTAGTAATGATACTAATTATTATCCGTGAATTTCAAGGACATAAAAACCCATGCCAGCACAGGATTACATAGCCCCTGACTCTCAGACCTTTAACAGGCCACTAGTTTCTCTTTCTCACCAGTGCTAATCAGCACAGCTTTGCTGACACAATGGAAGTGTCTGCAAAAGCAAAGGCGGCTCTGCCTTGGCAGCGTGCCTCAAAGAGCTCCAGGCAGGGGAGGATGAGATATACCATACGCCTCCATTTCCTGATTTGCAGTATATCAAGATATAGACAGAACTTTATTTTTTGATGTGAAAGCAGAATGAAAAACTAGGTTAAATCAGTCTTGAGGGATATTAAGCCAGTTCTCAGGAAGCCTATGCAATTATTATGCCTCATCCCAGCCTTCTTGATTGGGAACATGCCTTTAAGAACATGATCAGCCCCAGGAGATCTCCCCCGTAGCCTGGGAATTCCATCTTGTCTGCTGACGAGGAGGGAGGCTGGGCCACAGAAACTCTCCATTCAGAAGGGAAAGTTTTCCTTCCTTTTTTTTTCCCTCTTTCCCTCTCTCACTTTTTTTTTTTTTTTTTTTTGGCAAATTATAAATGTGCACGTTGGATTCTTTTGTCAACCAAATCTAATGGGACTGGCCTGAGCTGAATGGCTGGTCTGTGTGACGCTCAGACTTGGTTTCTTTTCAGGTGCTCATTGCGTGTTTCCATGAGATGACGGTTAGCATCTGCCTTTGGGCTTAGAGCAGCTGTGGGCACTGAGCTGTGTCCCTGGCTGGAGGGTGCTTGTGGGAGATGTAATGCCTCATGTCGGACTGGCTGTGGTTTGGGTCTGGGGAGGTACCTCTTCAGCCCCTGTGTTACCACAGGGCTGTAAAAATAGTGTAGGCTCAGCAGTGAGGGATTTTTGCTCTTTTAAAGGAGTGAAAAGCCTTCAAACTTTGGCTTTCGTGTCTATTCTCTCTGTTTCCTGCAAAGAATTAAGTTCCCAGTTCAGATAGGATGAATACGTTGTGGGGATGATAAGGGGAATAAAACAGTTAAATCTCAAGCAGTACCACAGTTTTCAAGGCCAACATGCCTCTGATCTCCTTTGCTTCCTTGTGAAACTCCTGAGCTGGGGACCAGCTCCTGGTATCTGAGGTTCATTTCCATTTCAAGGACAAGTTTCCTGATGGAGCATTTTGTTGATTTGATATTCTGATAAAATCCACCCAGATCTGAAATTCCAAGTGGAAAAAAGTAACTCCAGCCACTACAGCTGAAAAAATGCGAAACCTTCAAACTGGCAACTGCTGGATTGGGCTTAGCTCCCGTCTCCCCTGTCTGCCCAGCAGCTCCCAGCCCCAGGGAAACATGTGGTTCACACACACACACACAGCCTGTTCCGTTGGGAAATTTACAGTTTGCCTTTGGGAGTGACCATCCATTACGGTTCTGTGCAGCTGTTCACGTGAAGACAGCTTTAAACACTTCCAGAAATTGCTAGCACACATCTGTGGATGTCTCTCCCTCCACCCCTTGCTCGCTCCATCAGGACAGGAGTGCAGTGCTGCCATTCCCTCCGCCCCTGGGGGCCATAAGGGAAAGCTGGTGGCTCTACACATATCATACCTACACACCCACTTTTGTCAGCCACCTTACCCTAATGTCAATTCTTTTGTAAATGTAGTATCATGCACAGACATCTCCATACCCTCATTGTTGAACAAGGCAGGGATCTGCCTCTTGTTATAAACCTCTTGCACATAATAGTGTTTAACTTTGAAATACGTCTTTCTGCAGCTCTGCTCTGATCTCATCCATCTCTGGATCAGCTATTGTATCAGGTGTTGAGATGACATCAATTTTAATTCATACTGCAAGCTCCCAGCTCAGGATCTGTCATCCTCCATCTGTCCAGCACAAAGCTCTCTATACACACAAGGGTTTGCAGACATCTCTGCACCATTATCCCGTGCATCATCATTCACCCACCTTCTTTTCACCACTGCATTAAGATATGAGTCTTCCTAAGCCTGTTTCCATGGGACTTGCTTGCCTAAGTCACCAGATGGTACAACTATTAGAAGAGGGTGCATTAGTATCTGTGTTCTCCAGGAGTAATTTTGTGCCCATGTAGTCATTCTTCCACCCCATAACTTCAGGAGGAAGGAGAAGACACTTATGCTCAGCTTGCTGAATAATGCTCCCCTTTCCACACAGTCATTTTGTCAAAACCAAGTTATTGACATGGCAGTGAGTTCCCTTTGTCACCCTTGCTGTGACTGGGTGACAGGACACCCTCCTATTGGGTTGCAGGAATTGCTGCAGTGCCAGCAGGGTATACACAGCACCAAATTGCTTTTAATCCCTGTTAACACTCCCTCCTAACCCAAGGGCAGTACAGGGCTGCATGTGAACTCAGAGTTAAGGCTCTGCAAGGGGCCTGAAGTCAGAAATTACATCAGCATGTCTCTCAGTTCTGTGGGCAGTAACCCGTGTAGGTGCACGCATGGCCCAAAGGCCATTTGGGTTGCTGTGGCTTGTGGGAGACAGAGTACTCAAGAGCATCTTTCTTCCTGCATTGGAGGGTTTGGGTGGCTCTGATCAATATGTACAGCCCATCGGAGGGCTCCTGAGGCTGTGCTCAACTCCACAAGGCCAACTTGTCTCTTCAGAGAGCTGAGCCTCCTCCGATGGTTGGCAAGGTGGCACTGGTGTGAGATGGTGGCGAGGGCAGGATTACTGCAGCCCACTGAGAGCAGTCAGAATCCCAGAGTGGGAAAAAAATGGATGCCATATAGCCAAGAACTATACTTTAAAACATAAAGCAATCCAGTCGTTTCCCGCCAGCGGCTTTTCCCCAGCTGTTTGTTTCCAATAGAGTATTATGATCAGTAATTGATACTCTCAGATGTCTCTGTGCAATCCCCAGAGAAGAATGGCCAGGGCAATATATTTTTTTTTTCCAACTCACTGGAAAATTGAGCCCCAGCTGGGGCTAATAAGAGCTTTCATTAAAATACTGATCTTAATCCAAAGCTGAGAATAATGTCTCCTCTGTGTTACAGCTCTCCTCAGCTCTGACATGGGCTCTGCTTTTTAAGAAGAAATGAAAGGAGGATAAATAGACACTTCTCACCCCAACATCATAATAACACCAATGTTAGGTCCCAATGAGGTTAATGTTTTTTTGATTGCAGCAGTGGAATTTGTTCCTTTTTTTTCCATATGATGCGCTCTTTCCAGTGATGGAGGTGGGGTTTATGGCCAGCATACCTCTCCATCCTTCTCCTGAATCCAACCTGCTCCACTGACATAGGTAGTCTCGTCAAGAAGAAAATGGAGAGCAAGAGAGCCTTTCTGGATGCTGTGTGCATGCCAAGATGTGTGTGTTGGACTGCAAGGCAGAGGCAACCTTTCCATGATTTCAGCACAAGGATTTATTTTGTCCTCCCACTTCTTCTTTTGCTTCTGGCCAAGACAGAGAGGTTATTAGTAGTATTTACTCATCCAGAGCTTCTTAGATGGAGAAATGATTTGCAAACCTCATCTCAAAAGGTGGAAGGATTTTTCCCCTATTGTCATATTATCTTCACACAAAGAAAGAGGAAAAAGCTCCCATTTTTTTTTTCTAGGAATAGGGCCTGTAAATTTCCAGGTAAAGTTCAGTAAGCAAACGTGAGTGACAAGAGCCTAGTTTCATGGTCTTGGACACTGTTCTGTTTTCAAGGCTGGATATGAGTTATGCTCTGATCAAGAGTAGGATCATAAGACATGTTGTTAAGTGTTCATGTTGTTTGGCAAGCAAGTATAACAGAAGACACAACTCCTCTTCTTTACTTCCCTTGCTCCCATTCATCCTGTTATCTCTCCATTCTAGCTTTAATTTGAAGATGATCCTGTCTCTGTTCCAGTCAATTTTACTTGTGCTGTTCTGCACCAGAGGCCATAGCAGAGATACTCCATGAGAAGCCTCAAATGTCATGGGAAGAGAGAATCCTGAGAAGTTTTGCAAGTCTGGAAATCCCAGGGAAGTCTCCTACACATGCATAAGGCTTAATACATATGAAGCCGGTGACTGAGGATGAACTACTGTGACTCATTGCTGGAACAGAACACGTATCCTGGTGCTTCTGTGAAGAATGCTCTAGGCACGTAGTTAGATGAAGTTGTGATAGTTGAGGTGCATTATGAGGAACAGCTGTACCTTTGGATGCTCCCCTGAAATGACCCCTCTTTTTTCCATCCATTCCCTCCCAGACTCTTCTGTCCAGCTTTTTGGCTAAAGTTTTTCTTGGGGGGGGTGGGGGTGGGAGGGAGGATGAGGAGAGAAAGGACATTCTGGGTAGCAGAGTTAGAAAGCAAAGTGCACAAAACCAGAGAATTCATCATATCCCTCTGAAAACGTGATCATTTGCTCTCTGAGGAGACATACGGCTCTGGGAAAGACTTTTAATTCCTTTAATGAATGGTTGCTGTGTGCTTTATTCTTTTCCCTACTGAATCTAGGATATCTTCTTTGAACATCAGCACCATTGTTTTGCACTTGCATGCCAAATGAAAGCAAAGGGCCAGGTTTTGAGAGTTTCAGTGACCTCAGGTTGCATGTTATTTCTCAAGAACTGCCATTCGCTTCATTAACACCAACCGTAACTAGTGCTCAGTGCAGGTAGGGATTTCAGAGTCTAGGTGTCATCCATCTATAAAGCAGTGTAATATCCCAATTCATACCTGATAGAAAGGGCCTCACACAATACTGGGTCTTGTAATATCTTGTAATATGAAGGACCAGTTCTTCCTGTCCTGCTAATCTTACTGAAGTAGGTAATCTAATCTCAATGCAGGTCATAGATCCTTTTTTGAAATCCTCTTGCTTTGTGAAGTCTTCAATGTAAGAATATGTCTGATGTCCTGTGTGTTGGTTTTAGCTGTCTTTCTGTGGGTCTACGGAGCTGCCAGTGCTTTACATTTTTGCATTGAAACCCCACAAATGAACTGGATTTGTGCTACACTGACTGTTCTCAGGTAAGTGAGATAAAGGTCAGGCCTGTTTGACAAAGACAATGGTAGAACTGTGGTTAAAAATGAAGCATTAGGCACGTTCCATGTGGAAAGCACAGAAAACAGAGAGTTTACAGCAAATCCCAAACATTGCACTTCTTGGTCAAATCTAAAGAGCTGGATTCAGACATCATGGCTGGAAATTGAATTGCACTCAGAGACAGAGTGCCACAGAGAGCTGCCACCCCTGCTTCCAGGACTTCCATGTGCTCTGCCCACTGTACTCAGGTCTGGCATCGTAACAACCTTTTAGCTCACAGCATCCTATCCAGATGTCCATCCTACTACTTTAAAACAAGCCTGCACATTTATGTTTGCCTGTAGCATCATCTTTCATTTAGCCTGCAGGGTCTTCAAGGGCAGGAACTGCCTTGTTTGTTTTTTTTTTTTGTGGTGCATCTGACCTTTCTAAACCTGATCTGCAGTGCTGCAGCACCACTTCGCACTTGCTTGAATCCTGTTTGGGAAGGCATAGGATGTCTCCTGTTACCGTTAAAGGGTAACTTGCAGTGAGTATCTGCAGCGCAGTTCTGCCCTGATGCCAGCTGAGATCTGTACAGCCTCCCAACCAGCCTGAGAAGGACAAGACATCCATTTAGATTGCATGTAACCCTTTCTAAGCCAGGAAGCTGAGAATAGCAGGGAAGGTTGGCAGACTCCCCTGTGGGTTAAGAAGGAGCTATTTGTTCTCATAATTACTTGTCTAGGAGAGGGGTCTGTTTGACAGTGCTTTTCTGCAAAGCATCGTGTTTGCCCTGAAGCCAAATAAAACCTTGGTGTAAAGTTCTGCACTACAAGAAGAAAAGGCAACTCAGAGGGAGCTTATGTGAATAAAAAGGCTGTAGCTGTTTCAAAGCATCTCTTGTGCATCAAGCAAATGCGATCCCTAATATCTCAGATGCCTGAAAGGCTCTTTAGTATCCAGGAATAGACACAAGCATGGGCTGGTTACCTTTCCCCTTCACTAAGCATTTTTAATTCCACATATGTCAGACCCCTCTCCCACTTTGCTCCACTGCTCCCTTGGGGTTCCTGACATGTATTTCAAAAGATGCCAGTGTTGAAAACCTGTGTATTCCTTCCCCTGGGCAGAGCCAACCAGGATTCTATGATTCTATGATTCTGGGGTAGCTGGGGTGGGGGACATCAGGTACTGTCTGCCTGGTGTTTCCCACAAATACGATGGCTGGGATGGCTGAGAGCAATTTGGGCAGTGTGGCTGCTGCTTGGCTGGTAATTGTGGCTTCTGGGTTTTGTGTTACCCATGGACTAATCCTGAGCAATCTTCTCACGTTTCTAAAGCTTAGCTCAAGTCAGACTGTCCATACTGCTGCTCTCTTCAGGCTGTGATGATGACATTTGGCTTTTGTATGGGAGGGAGCATTTCACTGCAGACCTGACCTCTGATAAACTGAGGGCATGGCATCTGCAGTGCTCATTGCAGGGCTCAGAAAGTGGCTTTTGATTTCAGAGGTTTTCTTTTCCAAGCTTTGGAGACCAGAAAAGAAAAGATGCTTGGTGATGTGATAATTGTCTCAAGGTGATATAACTACTTCTTTCCTTGGCTTCTATGAAATGCTTGGTAGAAAAACAATGACTGCGCCAAATCCTTTTATTTTACATCAGCATAATGGAAGTCGTTGCTTCACTGGCTATTTCCCCTCTGAATAAAGCAGTTTAACCTCCAGTTTCTCTCCTCTTTGAAAAGCAAGTGGGTTGGTGGCTGCATGTCCAGATAAAGTACCTTCAAATTAAGCTGGGCATAGACTTCTGAAGATATTTGGCTGTGTAAGACTTCACTCTGTGTGTGCTGGAGTCAAAGCAATACCAGTAGTTCATTAAAAGTGCATGAGGGAAGGACAGTGGAACTGAAATAAAAGACAGACAAGAGTTCATCTTTAATATTGTGTTAAGATTTCCAGTATAGTGGTTCCTGGTCTCCTCTAGCCTGTAAGAAAACCCTCCTTGCAAGAACAGCCATTTTTTTAATGAGGTATGTGCTTTAAAACCCACAGTTAATCAGAGATTCAGAAGCTGCATCTGGATAGCATCCCAGACTTTCAGAGCTGAGGTGTGCTTAGGTGCACCTTCAGCTCCTTATGCAACTAAAGCCCTTCAATGATACATCTTCTTCATCCCAATAGGTGCTATGCTATGAGTAGGATCAGTTCTGTACAGATGGAATTTGGCCTTTTGTCAAGAGTAATATAATAAAAGAAGTTGGAAGATTTTGGAGGAAGATTTTCCGCTGTGCTGTGCACAGATGGTGGCTTGTTGCAGTGAGGAAACAGTAAAGAATGAAGAGGTGGAGTGGGTGGTTCAGCAGCAAGTTACTGCACTTGTTTGTGTAAGAGTTGTTGTTAAGAGGTTCACCATCCCTCTTATGGTGAAAACACCCAGTGTCCTTGTCTTTCACAAGGGCTGGTCCTTAAAAGACCCTCTTCTGGTTTTCGTGGCTGTGGTCAGACATCCAGCAGTGACGAGCTGGTTTTCTGTGTTTGCTTGCTTTCTCACGTTGAGCTGGCAGTGTTGAGTGCTGCAATTGACTGAGCAGCCGAGCTGGCAGCGGAAATGTCCAGACAGCCCGTGAACAACAGCTTAACGCATGTGCAGGTACGGTATGTATTTATAGCTGAATGCATCGTCTGTGTGTGCGCACATGTGTTCCTGGGAAAGTTTCTGAGTGAGTGGCTAATGCATCTCAATTACACCCCAGACTGGAGCACCAGCCTTGCTGAGGAATTGGAAATCTGTAAAGAATCCACACAAGTTAAAAACACCATTTGGTTTCTTTTGCCAGAGGGACAGCCATCAATATCTCTTTCTGTTAATATCAGAGAGTTAAAGCCTTGGCAATGTTCTCAGCTGCCAGATGCAGGCAGAGTTCAGATGCAGGCAGAGTTTTCTTGTAAAAGGCAATTTCACTGCTGCTGGATTAAAGCTCCAATTCTGCCTGATGCTGCAAGTTTCTTAACAGCAGCAAAATAGAGATTGGTGTACAGTCTGCTGGCTTCTTTCCTTTGTATATGTCTTGTCAATGGACTGGCCTCTTGTTTCATCTGTATCAGGATGGATTTCCTTACAATTAATTAGGTGAAATACCTGAAGTGAACGACTGGTGCTTTGGTGTTTATGCTGCATCTCTGGATAATGCATGGCACTTTGTGAGTAGCAGTGATTGCTGTGTCAGAGGACCTGCAAAGTTCCTAAATTAGTCTTCATCAGTTCATACACGGTGCAGGGGCAGGGGTCCTAGCTCAGACTTGAGCTTTTTCCTACTCCAGTCTTAGATACAACCTCGGTAGTGCTGAATCCTGTTTCTTTCTCTAACATATCTCTAATAGGAAATCATATTTTCCTTCTCTGTCTGACTAAGGACATTCCCTCCCAGAGCCAGCAATACAGTGGTTTTCTTCAGAGACCTGCTGTCTCTTAAAAATTTAAGCCACTTACCCAGGGTTACACAGCAACTCTTTGGTTTCTCACTAGGTGACTGAGCTGCCCCCAATAGCACAGTGGTTGTATTCCCATCTCCAGGGCGAGGAATTTCCTCTGGTGCTTCTCAGTTCATTAGTGCGCTGCTGTCTGACACCAGCTGCCTTCAGCCCGTGCTGCTGCAGGGGCTGTTCTGCACAGATGGGGACATCTGGCCAGTGAGAGGCCCCTGCTTCTCAGGGGCTCTGCACCCAACCACAGACATCTGCTCTGAGCTGAGAGCTGCATTAGAAGGGTTTTGGTCTTCGAAGGAATATATTTACTTTGCACAGCTTTTCAGTAAAGAAGCATCATATGGAGAAGCCCAACAATCTATTTAGTCTAGCAACAGCAGAGCATGCCAGTGCTTCTGGAAGACCCCCCTTCCCCCCCCCCCCCCCCACTAGCACAGTCTGCCATTTGTATAATACTTCACTATAGAAGGGAAAAAAAAATACTTCATTCCTCCTTCTTGTTCATCCTTGCCCCACAGCAGTATGGCACTGTAATTTTGTCTGGCTTGGAAAAGTATCTTGCAGGTTGGGGTACAGGGAAGGAACTGAACCTTTTGGTTCTGAAGAAACAATGATATTTTTATTCAGCCTGAGAGAAAGTTCTCTCTTTGGCATAAATTCTATTCTGAAAAGGATCTGCTGCAAAAATCTCTCAGTGTTACTGCTACTGTCAGTCATGGCTAAACTTAATGGTATCCCACTGCAGGCTTTGCTCTTGTAGAGTGACTTTCAGCCAACTGGTTATGATAGCAGAGCAAAGGTTGACTTGTTGGGATCAAGTGTGAGAATGGAAAGCAAATTCATTTTAATACAGAAAAAACGTAGCTGTGACTGTTGTGTGAATGAATCTGACAATAGGAATATGCCTGTGTTAGGATGTTGGAGCCAGAACAGGTGTGTGTGATGCCTCATCAGACTGGGAAGGATCAGACCACAGGTACTCCACAGAGTTGGAGCCTCCATCCTCTGTCATGAGCTCAGAGCTAATCTCCCAGGATTTATGAAGTCCCGGGCCCAGGTTGTTTCAAAGAAACCACTGATCCCTGAGGGAACTGCTGTCCTGTGCTGTGACAGAGCAAAGGGGACATGAGGAAGGTGTCTGAACTAGGAAAAGGGACTGTGGGGAGAGGGAATGGAGAACACAAGATCCCTGAATGGGGGAACACAGGGCCAGAGAGGTGGCCTGGATAGAAACCCTTAGGAGAGGAAGCTTGGAGCTTTGAAAGAGCACAGCCAATGGGAGCGGGGAGGAAAGTGAGGCAGGGATGACAGATGTGGTTTGGCTGGTCCCGTGGCAGTGAATCCTTATGATAGCTGGAGGGTGGTGTGGAGGAGAGGTGTGTGTGGGGTTTTAATTAGCCTTTTGCAAAGTATTTGTATATCAAGCTTCAGTTATCCTATGTCCCTGAGAAGAAGAATTTTCATCTCAGAGATATCATAAGGCTGGTGTCCTGGAAATGGGCATGGGTTGGCCTTGGAGAACAGGCATAAAAGCAGGGTATGGGTGTCCTGCCAGGACAAGCATGTGCCCTGAGGACAGGGTGCTGGATGGACCCCATGGGACACCTTGAGGCTGGCTGTGTTTAGTCTCTCTCGATTCAGAAAGACCAGAGCACAGGTGCCTGGCTTGGAAACCTGACTCTGCAGGCTGGTGAGTGTCCAAGAGAGGCTGTGATCCACCTAAGGCTCTGACACCTCATTTAAACCCACTAGATGCAGCAGGAGGGGTTTATCCTCTGCAGATGAGCACAGGAGTGAGGGCAGGAGCAGCTCTGCACTAAGCAGGGCTGTGCTGTCTGCAGGGAGGTGGCATGGGGCACAGGGGACGTGTCTGGTGCTCATGGCATAGGGCCAGGAGGAACGGCTTGGGGCTGTGCTGGCCCAGTGGGGAGCATACAGTGCCTGCCGTTGTTTGGTTTGGCTCTGCACAAAGCTGACGTCTCCTGGTTTGTGTGACATGCATTATGTGATAATTATAACAACGTGAACATAGGACTCAAAGTACCAAGCAGGCAGCACGGAGCTTCTAACAGTCCCATGTGTGTTTTCCTGCTTCCCCCCAGAGTATAACTGCCCCTTTAGAAAAAAGCCTCCTGCTTAGTATAAGTTTCTCATTACTTTGTCAGGGTTCTTCCTTGTAGGGCCCTTAAAGCAGGATTAGCTGGCAATGGGTGGCATAGTTCCCTTAGAACATACTGATCTAGCTCCACATCCAAAAGGGCACAGGGCTATTGCAGTTGCTTATTTATTGCAAAGTGCCAAAGGGGGATTGATGTGAGACAGTGTAAATGTTTAGCCAATCTTGGAATGGGTGTTATGGGCTAAGCTATGGTTTCCCATTTGTTTCTTGCTATTACCTATACAATGGCAGATCCCCTCTGAGCCACCTCCTTGGGGAAATTGTTAATCTTCTCTTACTGGGTGGCATAGTTTGGTTTTTAGAACGGGTTTCCTCTTTTTACTGGCAACTTCCAAAGCCAGCACGGAGCGGGAGAAGTGGCTCAGAAATCCAGCTGGGATGTGCTGTGTGGCAGGATGAATATTTCTGTGGTCCCAGCAGACAACAGGACGTGCTGGTTTCTCTTGCCAAGGCAGAGAGGAAGTGGTAGCTGACTGCAGTGCTCCAGACATACCCCCAGTGCTCTGTGGGCTCCCCTCCTGACACTTAAATGCTTTCAGCATCAGGATGAGACCTCTGAGGATGCTGGGATCTTGCTCCACAGTTTTTGGACATCAGATTTATCAAAGCTTAGGCATGAGGCCTGCACTCGTCTTTCTTCTAACTACTTTTTGATCTAGGGTTGAGAATCTGGGTTCGTCATGGGGGAAGATGAATCTGCTCCAAGACTTGCGAAGATTTGGGTCATCAATATAAATTCTCACTGATGTAATATGGTGACTCTAAAATTTGCAGAAGGATTGGCAACCATAAGCTCAGGGCTGCAGCATATAATAGTCTGATTTGCTTGGGTAGTACAAAAACCAGGTTTTAACACAGGAAGGGCAAACAACTGCAGTGTACTGTCCTACCCTGAAAGAAGTGCTGTGCTTGGCAAAAAGGGTTAATATTGTAAATGAATCTTTGTGTATAGCCCTTATGCTCATAACAGGTGAGGGTCAGTCAGCTGTGCTTATTTCAAGGGACATCTAAATGGATGTGTCTGGACTAGCCTGAGGGAATTATCAGAAGCAAAAAAAAAAAGAAGTGTATAAGAGACAAATTCTGTGAAGCCATCCAAACAGGTAAGGAAAATGACCAAATGAAACTCATCAGATGCTGTTTCTGACCTCAACTTCTTCACCTTGGAGATACGCAAACTTCCAGTGATAGAAAAGATACAGCAGTAGTTTTCAGCTCCTATTTTCCCATCAATTTCTGTACTGGCCTATCAGCCCCTATTACAGTATCACCACTTCTAACCCTTTTCTTTAAATCTGCAGTTGCAGTCATAGGCTGTTTCTGGGATAAGAAGAGCAGTGAGGATCATCCTCGCGCAGCACAAAGCTGATAGAATAAATTGATGCTTATACTGTGAGTTATATAATGAGGAACATAGCCTGATTATCTAGTTTCTTGAGGAGTATTGACCTGCACAACAGCTAGGAGAGTTTTCATTTAGTACTTGTTCCTCTATGTAAAAAAAAAATACAAGGTTTTGGCTGTAAACTTTTTTTCTGGATAAATTCAGGATAGTCCTTAGGGAGCTGAAAGTGTGCTATGGAGCTGTAAGTAAAGAAGTGGCTGATGTTCCTTGGTCTTGAAATCAGTAGCCCTTTCTGGGTGGGAATGGCTGGTGTTGCAGTACTGAGAATAGGACTGTGCACTGCTTGGTTCTTTTAGGGTGAGAAGAGATCCCTTATATTGAAAAGGGAGAAGGAGAAGCTGGAAGGAGGCAAGTCTGGTTACTGCTAACAGGATCCCCTATTGCTGCAGTCAGAGCATCTTTTTACAGAGAAAACATCTCTGGCTGTGCTGGAGTTATGGGCACAGGGCATCCCTTCTTTCTGAGCTGGGTCTGATTTCTGTTGGCATGAGTTTCCGGTTGGCCCAGATAAACCCTGGTCATGAATTGTACTGACACTAAGCAGAGCCTTAGGACACTTGTTGGGAGCTGAAAGCGCTCCTGAGCCTTTTCAGTGCCCACCTGCAAGATGGGGGTTTGCCTCCCTGCCAGCAGATTGTGTTGCAACAGAGCACAGAAGAGCTTGGTGTTAACCTGCTTTTGGATGGGATAGACTGTCATGCTGTGGCTGTTGTAAAGCTTAGAAAGGGAGAACATCCATCCAGCTCCCATCATTTCAGACCGGCATGTTTCTGAGAGATAGCCTAAGAAAAGCTCTTCTAGAAACCTGGAGAAAACATGGCCAACTGTGCCCCATCCTCATGCCCATTCCATCACTTCTGTCCCAGTTCCCTAATTCTGGACAGAAACATGCCTGAATCAAGAAGATTCAAGGATTACATTTCAAGTGTTAAGACTGAAGAAGGCACACATAATTATGTCTTGGATGCCAGCCTATGGTACACCCTTCCAAGGACAGTGCCTGTGCAGTGTTGGGTGGTGGTGGGGAGAAAGACCAGGAGTTCTGAAGGAGTCACAAGCCTTTGTATAGGTTTGTGGCCGTTCAAAGCAGCTGAGCTGCAGTCTTCTCTGCCTCCTGAGAACCAAGTGCTAACCTGTTTTTTTCTAAGACTGAGAAAAACCCCTCATGTCTTTCCTCAGGAACAGCAGCCATGAGGAGAGGAGCAGGGCTGCTGCTGATCAGGCTGTTGTGCCTTCAGAATCTCCTGCTCTTTGCTTCTCTCATTAGCAGTTCCCATACTCTGTGGCCTCTTTCTTTTATATAGAGCATGCTGCATCCATCTAAGGTCCTAAATCCCGTGCTGAAGACAAACAGCTTTTCCACATGCAAAGCTACATAAAGAGATTTTGGGTAGGAGGAGTGGTCCTTGGGTGTCACAATTTGGTTTCTCCCAAAAACTGCAAAAAAATTGCCCCTTATTCTGGATCTCACTTTGTGTTGTTAGGTTTCTGTTCAACGCAGACACCGTGTGCCTTTGCAGTATCAAGGGAAGGCTTCCAGCTAGAGATCTGTTCACTTCAGTAAATATACCCCTGATTTTTTTTAGCATTCCTAAAATAACAGCAATAAGTCATTGTCAGGAGACAACGATTTTCTTTAGTTCCGTGGGCAGACTCTGATTACCTGAAAGGTTTGTTTTGGAAGAAATTATTTGAGGGAAGGAGAGCAGCATTCTGAAAGATTATAAAGCAGGTTTGATCTTCCTACCCACTGATGTAGGAAGCTAATATATCATGTGTGTGAAAACAAATGAGAACAAGAGGAGGCTATAATGACTCAAGAGAAGTTTTGGTTGTTACACAACCAGAAGTCCCAGGACCTCCAAAATATTCTACACATAATATTTTTCCCTGTTCTTTCAAAAGATAAGCACAGTTTCCCTTTTAACATCCAATTCAGAGGTAATCCAGCACTGTCTTGCAATCTGAAACTGCAGTTTATGTTATATAGTCTTACATAGTTGTCTGTTGCACAATTTTCAAGCTACTTGAGGGAAAGGAAATAAAATGCTGAGATTATTTTTTTAAAGAAATATAATTCCCTGTGTGTAGTCTTTGCCCTTTCTGATTTGCTGCCAACCTTGAGACATGTGAGGTCAAAGAGTATTGGGACTTTGCGATGGGTAAAAGGTGGCATTATCTTATTCCCAAAGGAAAGGCCAGTCCTGAGACCCTTGTCCAAACCTCCTAAAATGAGTTCAAGTTATAAAGAATGAAAAAGTGAATTGATAAAGTGTTGTTATGCACTCGCACACTATCCCTTTAAAGGGATATAGCAATACCATTGTGACAGCATGCAGAGAAGGCATGTGATAATTTCTTTTTAGAATGGCGATAACTTTTTGCCATCCCAAAGGTGGTGGATCCTTGATAAGGACCTGTGGTCAGTGAAGGTGCTGAAAGGGACAGTTCAGGGCAGTGCCAGACCTGATAGTGAGCAGGGTTTGAGACATGTCTCCACTTCCTTCTGGGTGAAACTCTTTGGCCAGGTGCAAGGAGGACTCACTTCCAGAGACAGCTGACTGTGGTCACTGAAGTTGTCATCAGATGTGGACCTGCAGACAGCAGGCTGGGCAGCAGATCTCTAAGTCATTGCTGGAGCTGCTGACTCCAAGTGCATGGAGCGATAGGGTAGCACAAGATACTTGTTTTGTGGTGTTGCAAGTCAAGTTATACTCGGCCTCTTGGAAAAATTCCCAGCCCACCAGGAGTCATTTCTGACCAACGGGCACCCCATGATCTGTCTTAATCCCCTTTATAATTTTACACTTATCTTCATCCAAATAAAAACCTTCAGTTGCTTAAGTAGCAATTGATAAGGCTTCCCATTGCTGCTGGGAAATAAATATCATAATCTCCTTTTATAAACAAGCAAACTGCCCTTTGATAAGAAAATTACCTTCTCAAGTGAAGGAATACCAGGTCTGATAACAGATGCACTGCCAGTGCCTCAAACCAGTCTTGAAATCCCCAGTGAGGACAGACATGATCACTTCCCCACTGAGCTCAAGCCGGTGGGCTGGTTGAAGTGCAGAGAGCCAACTGTGGAAGGGGACAAACCACCCCGATCCCTGATGGCGTAAATGTGAGCAGTTCTTGTGCATTCCTGGTGGTGCGTTGGGAAATGCTTGTAAAAACAGAATACTCCAGAGATGCCACTGAATGCAGACTGTAATATCTGCAGAATCTGGCATTGTCAGCAAGCTATAAAACATCCCTGCTAGTTTGCTAGCAGCTGCTCCCCATTTAAAATTTGCCAAAGGTACACAAACATTGGAGCTGATTGCATGGGACCTTGTGCTGCCACTCACTCTAGCTCTGCTTGTTCAAACCAAACATCAGGATGGCAAAGCTGGGGTCTTTGCTCAAACAGACTCTGCTCAGGAACTTTTCCAAGCGTTTCTCTTTTTCAGCATCAGATAATCACAATGTGACCACTTCTCCTTGGCACTAGGAAAGCAGAGCTTGTATTCTTCATCTGATGGTCTGTACTGCTTCTGAAATTAGGGCTCTGCCATGCTCTTGTGGGACTAGACTGTATTGTCGTGGACTGGGTTGAGCTTGCATAGGCTTCCAGAGAAGCTGGGCCCACTTTTTACCCATTGTGAAAAATATCAAGGAAAGTTGCAAGAGAAGTTGTTTGCATGCTGTTTCCTATATAGTATATTCCTATGTAGTATATTCCTATATAGACTAGTGTAGCAGCCTTGGAAGGAAAGGAGTGAAGCCAGCTGTGCTCTGCAGGCACTCACCAAGAGTAGATGGGAGCAGCAGAAGCAGCATCCATGTGGAGCACAGGATGCTGTTGCAGATAGTCATCAAGAGATTTACTGTTCCCAAATCCTAACCATAATGATGTGACAGCTGAGCTTTTAGAAATGGCCTCCAGAGAGGACTCACTGTTGTACATTTGAGTATTATTTGCCTTGATTTCACAGCAAAACGAATAGCATTGGTTGGGCAAGCACAGGAAAGGTTTGGACACTATCACGTAGACAACATCTGAACCCGGTTCTCCCTCCGAGTTATATCACCTGAACCCTTAAGCGAATAAGCTGCTTGTATACAGCTGAGAGAGGAATTCAGCCTCATTGTGCACAAGTCTTTTCTGGTGTGGTGGCTTTCTGCAGCACAGAAAGGATAGCAGAGGAAACGGGTATTAAGTCAATGGTCAGTGGTAGTGACTGACAAACTTGTGCTCTGGCCTTCTGGTGTGAGTACAGCCTGCCATTACTCCCACTGGGGCAGATATGTCAGAATTGACCTGAAAGATTTTCATGCTGGTGGAGCTCAGGGTCCCTGTAGGTGACACATCCCTGCTGGGTCCCACTGACTTTGGAGGGGGTCACCTCGCTGGTTGAAACCTCAAGGGGACAATGGGATCCTTCACTGGGCAGGATGCTTCCACTGTCTCAATTGTCTTGAAGCCCACCGGCTCTGGTTCAGACACAAATCTGCTCATGCCCTTTGCCACGCTACTGTCCCTTTTTGATAAAGGTAGCATCTCACTTACTAGAGGAATGTTTTATTGGCTTTTTTATAACAGCAAAAATGGCTTTTAGACCCCCCAAAAAATAATTCTGTAAGAATTTTTTTCAGTCTGACAAATGTTGCTTTTTATAACAGTTGTAAAATGAAAATAAGACTACAACTGGAAAATATTTGTTTTGTTAGGAACTTTTCATGGAGAAAAAAAGTTGTTTTGGTTTGTATTTTCCATTTTCTTTTGTTTTAGCAGCTTCAGAAAACAGGGGAATTAATGGGATTTGTGTTGGGAGGTCAGTTTTCTTCATGTCTTTGTTCTAAAACATTAGACCTGGTTTTGTTTGCTATCTCCTAACCTGAAAACTCATTGCTCTGATAGTTATTAGAAAGCATGAAGAGGACTAGGAATGACAGTGTGAATTTATTCTACATCCTTCTGGCTGAAGACATAGGCATGAAGTCTTGCATGAAAGAAAACTAGCTGCAGGCTACACTTGTGGATGACACAGAAGTCATGGCTGTGCAGCTCTGTCTGTGAACCTTAGCTATGAATGAAGCTTCTTTCTAAGCCGCTGCACTCAACATGTGGAGCAGAGTTTTGGTCACAGTCTGGATGCAGCCCTTCGCTGAAAAAATTTAAAGGAAAGTAGTTAAAGCGGAAGAAACTGCTTCATATGAATGTCTGGAAGACCGAAATCTAATACTGACCTAATCTGTTGCATCCCCGTCGGTGTCTGGGCTGGCTCTGGCTGCCGCATGCCGTGCTAGACAGCCATCTAGAGGTATGGCTGTGCTGGCAGACGGGAAGCGTTTTGGGTTGCCCAGAAGCGGTGCAGGACATAGCAAGGGCAGGAAGGGACCTTGAGAACATTAGGAGACATGGCTGAGAAAGGAACCAGCTAAAGGCACAGAAGCATCCACTGCCAGCGGTGAAACTCAGTAAGTGTCAACGAAGGGAAGACCAAAGATGGTCTGAGGCACAGACTGGGGACTTCAGAGTTACAGGGCCAGAACTCGCCTGACCAAGGTATTAAAGGTGTTACTGTATAGAGCTGGTGCTCCTTTTAGGATGTGTCTTTTGCTTAGGCAAATGCCAAGTGTGGTGCATGTGGTAGATCTCATAGAAGATTATGGTTGGGCTAATATGTTTAAAAGCTAAGGCCAAAATTTTAAGTCTTGGACAAAAGTAGGAAAACATATGAAGAATCTAATAGCTGTCAGAAATGCTTTCAGAAAAGAAAGCTTACCCTGGATGGTGGATCCTGGACCTCACCTAGTCTCCACCAGGCTTTAGCTTTTCTTCCTTGAAGGGAACTTCACTGATTTATCCGAGTCCAGCTCTGATGCTATAGCCTGGCTTTTCCCTTTTGCTTTTTACAAACCAAGTGTGTTTGGGAAGTTTGAGAGAGTAGTGCAAGCCTTAGGTGTTATTGTCATCCATCTGAAGGGCTAAGTTAGTGCTGACACATGCAGTCAGACTGGAAATCTTCTAATATGTTGCAGAGCTTGCAAAATGATGGGGATTGGAGCCACCTAAATCCTAGGGCTGACCTGGCACTTGATGTGATCCCATGAGCACACTGGGGTTCCTGTTAGTTCTTACAGTTGCTGGGGGACTCAAGGGGGTGATGCAGCAGTGGGGAAATGCTGAGGGGCAGGTACACCAAGCTCTATCTCCAGCTGCTGTAACATGGGTTAGTAGCTTTCTTCCTTAGTTTTTTTGATGAAGCCATTTTGGGGATTTCTTTTCCTTCAAAAAAGATCTTTGAGATATTATATGTTTTTCAGCATTCACTTATCTTTCACTTTGTTTAAAAATGGTTTAGCTGCAGGTATGTATAAAAAATGATAACGTGGGAATAGCCTGGGGTCAGGAGCAGTTATGTGTCCCATTAGCAAGCTGAACATTTTGCCTTTTCAGTGATATAAAATTTCCTGGAGATATCTGCCTTATGAGTCAAGGCCGAACATCATCTGCAGATCATCAAACCTGTCAGCCCAGTGCTGCTTTGTGCAGAAGGAACTGATGACTGGCTGGGAGGTGTTAACAGATGAGTGAAAGATGGTTGTCCCAGCTTGCTCGCGGGGTGACTTCAGGAAGGCAGTGACTCCTTGGGCAGATGACATGATGAAATATGCACCACAAGATACAATTTTAGTCACATTTCAACCCCACGGAGATGAGGTGTACGTCAGTGCTGCTCTTTATTGCAGCCACTAAAAGTTTCCATGGGAGTGTCAAAGCGCATGAGCGAGCAGCATGCTGGAAAGGCTCTGCAAGCAACTGCAGAGACCCAGCTGGTCAATTAGGTACTTGTGTTAACGAAGCAGGTTCAGAATTCAGATAGTGTGTCATGCACCTTAAATGAACTGCCTAAGGTCACCCATCAGCTTCCAGATACCCTCTCTTGCGCAGAATGTGGTCTAAGATCAGTATCTGCAGATCAGCTAGTTGGCGCTGCTGTGGGATGCTCTTGACTCTCAGAAAATATAGCGAAGTTGCTATAACTCCCCAAATAGGGGCACAATTACAGAAGTTCACCCGTGGCTTGGGGAGAAACTGTTTCTTCTCTTTGAAATACTCTTAGCATTGAGATTATGAGAAAAAACAGATGTAGGCTTGCCCCCAGGCATGCAGGGTTGGAATTAATATAGGAACTAAATTTCAGGGGCGTTATGTTAGTCTCTCCACTATTCAGAAGAGGTTGTCTGTTTAATCACTGACTTTCAGTGATTTATAGAGGGTTAGATAAATGTCCGTTAAAGTCAACAAGAGCCTTTTGATGTCAGTAGACTTCAGTTAGGCCCACAGTCTGCCCATTCTTGTAGCATCTGGGTACATGGCAAGAGAAAAGCATGAATGATAAAGCAGGCAGTAAGTAAGGGAGGGCTGAAAGAAAAAAGCTTGCGCTTGAACAAAAGCTTGTCTCAAAGGTACAATGTTTCTCAGAGCTCTGAAATGCACAAACTGTAGCTGTCTTTTTTTGGCTTTTCAATGTTCTGTTTTGTTTTTTAACGGACAGTCTGTTCTTGTAGCTGTTGTTGCTTTCAAGTACTGCAGCCTCCATTGGTTTGGGGTGTTGTAAAAATGACTTCATTAGCATTTATTTGGATGTCTGTCTTAGGAAGCAGCCATGATTGATGTGCTCATTGTCTGGACTTTCCGAATGACTCTGCTGCTGTCATTCAGTCATTGTGCCATTCAGTTTTAAGCAACTGTGATGATTTTTGGGGTGTGTGGGGCTGGATTTGATCTTCAGAACATTCTTCGAAACTTAATTCTCACAAAGCCAATTTGGGGGGCAGGTTGTTGCTGCTTTTCCTGTTTTATAAATTGGGGTAATGGGTGCAGAGAGGTTAAAAGTGTTGGCCCAAGTCAAGCATGACATCCCAAGCTGGAGCTGGGATAAGAACAGAGGAAATAGTAGCTCCATCCTTGGTGTTGAGAATGTTTTACTTTTGTACACTTCCAGCCTAATGAAGCACAGATTCTAGGTGCCATGTGGACAAATGAGCTAGATTAAACAATTGCTATCTGAGACTCTCATCCACACCATTGCAAAGACAAAAAAAAAAAAAAGCACTTCTACACAAGTGAACATTTAGAATATGTGAATATTTGTGAGTATTTCACAAACATGAGTATTTGGATCATCTACACCTACAGTGCATAACAACCACTTTGACCAAGTTGTGTTCCTACGCAGTGCGTTCTGAGGAGACAGACCAGGGGTTTGTGAAATGTAGGTCATTTAGGGGCAAAAGCCCATTCAAGGGTGGCTTCATGCAGAAGCCAGGCTTATTTTGGCATCTGCAGAAACTCTGAAGGAGTTTATCACCTCTGAGTTGCTGGAGCCTGAAAAGACTGGTCCTTTTTTCTATGCCGATAACAGCAGCAATAACTCTATGCACAGATACCTTTCTTTATTTTCAAGACCCTTTGGTCATTAAATATAAACCCCTGCTTGAAAACAGTACATGCCTGGGAAATAAACTTGAAAGGCTTTATCCTATACAAAAATTTTCCTGCCTTTCCTAAAGCCATTGGAGCTCTGTACTTGGCTGTTTGTAGTCAGCAGAAGTAGAAAACACAAGAATAACAGATAAGGGGGTGGGGGGGATCAGTTCCCAACTGCTGTGAGTTTGATGTCAGGAATAATGTCCCTGTTTCACAGGTAGTTCTTTGCAGGACACTGAAAGGGGAACAGGCATAGCAGTGCTTACACAGGAAGAGTCTTCCATGGAAAACTCGCTGCTCTAGGAAGCGATGTCACTGGGTGGTGGCAGTAAATGGCTTAGGAGAGGTTACCAGCCATCCGTTGCCCAAATTAGCAAGTTTTAGATCTAGTTAGTGAGGTCTGCTAGTAACATTGTCCATGGTTTACTGTTGGAGGCCCTGCTTTTCCAATATGATGTACAACTGAGTACCAACATCATAAAAATGAAGATCCCACATTTTGTGTGTATTGGGCTATTGCTGGGTTGGGGTTTTTTAATTATTATTTTTTCCCCTTTTAATTCCATGCTTAATTCCAGTTCTTTCTCACGTTCCTTCCTAAGTTGTTATGATTTATTTGTGTTTAATGCCTGCCCCTCTCTCGTCCCAGTGGAGTCTGGATTTCAGGGAAGGATGAAGCAAATTCCACAAATGCAGTCTGATTCTGCAAAATACTAAATGTCTTCAACCATCCTTGACTTCAGTGAACAGGGTTATCAGCTGTTTGGCACCTTGCAAGTCTGGAGCCCATGTGGGGTGTTGGCTGTAAAAGATGCTATGAAAAAGGAAAAATACATTGTGCTTGCAAGAACTAAATTTATCACAGTATCTTACGTGGCTATTAGTAGAAATTAGTGCAGGATTAGTACTTAGAGAAGAAAAAAGGAGAAAGCGAGTGGATAAAGGGCACCTTACATTAGGCACATGTAGCACAGACTGTTTCACAGGGACAGCTGAAAATTCTCTCTCTTTCCTGTAGCTGGATCAGATTCCATTGGTAGAAAGAGGGCAGGGTGCCCCGGGGAAATATCTCAATAGTCCAAGGCCCCCTCTGACATCAGGTCAAATATTCCGGGTCACATAACTGAAGGCTGCGTGATGAAACTCAATATTACAATGGATCAAGTGCTTCTGCCACATGGAGCTGATGTGCTCCTGCCCTAACAGACTCAGTAAGCTCAGCAGACACGCAGGGAGAACAGAGGTTTCAGCCCTGGCTGAGCACAGGGCTCAAGCAGGAATGATGGATGAATAAACCTGTCTGGACTTGGGTTAGCACTGGTGGTCACCAACTGCCAATGGAAGGACAGTAGTGGCAGATGTGGCTCTGCTGGGATAGAAGGGAAGCAGGGAAGCAATGTTGTGCTTTGGGGAATAGTTTGCTCTGCTCTGTACAGAACAAGGAAAAAAGCTTGAAAAAAATGGGAGCGCTGATGTGCTCAAAGGAGGAAGTGCCACTCTAATCTTGCCCAATGCCAAAGTCTAAAATTAAAGCCTGTTAAATGGCTAGGTCCAAAGAGTGGAAAAAGTCAATGTTGCACATATTTGAATATGACCTACAGGCATTCCAGTGAAGAGACTGATTTTGCACCAAGAATGTGAAGTGGTCTCCTTTTCCAGAAAAACAAAGCCTAATGTTGCCTCCAAACCCCATTTTCAAAGCTCAAATCACTGTAAATCAGTTTCTCCTGTACATGTCCAAATAAGCCCCATTTCTATAATTTTTTTTTTTTTTTCAGTAAAAATAGCTTATCCTCTGACATCTGGGAAAGGTGAAGGTGTTGCCAAGTACTGAGCTGTCATAATTGCTGTCATAATTTGCTTTCTGATTGTTTGAAGTCCCATTAGTTAGATTTTCTTCTTCTATTATGCTTATACCATCTTCTGCTAGAAATAAGAGAGTGTGGCTCATGGGAAGGACTCCCATATTCTGCAGAACTGGCACATAATGCTTTACAAACTTATTCCCTGCCTGCAGCCTGAAGCGCATTGCAGGCTGAACTCTTTAACATCTTGAAAGCTCAAAGTAATGTGGAAAAGTAAGATTGAACAGCAAAACCCAAAGCTATTTTTACAGCAGAATTGCTAGTTCAGCTAATAAACCACTCAGAATTTCTAGAACTTTTGAGACCTTCTGAGACTTCATTGCCACTTAGCTTGCCTCTGATTTTTGTAGAAATAAAAGTCAGATCTTCAGGGTGATACGATGTCAGCAGTATTAATACGTGTTATTTTGCAGAGTGAGACAAATGCCGGTGGAAAGTGCAGGATGTGAACAGTCTGGTCACAGGCAAAGTGCTGCTGCAGCACAAGCAATTTCAATCTTCTCATTTTCAGTCTCCTGCTCCCCATATTCCTCAGCCTTTTTTCTCAAGAACCTTGTTTAGGGGGTCTTCGTTCCTATTCAGGCTCAATTCCCTCCAATGAAACTGGTAAAAGCCTCTCCAGTTATTTCTGATTAAAGTCCTGGGATTTTGAGCAATTCCTTGCTGTGTATCACTTAGCTGCTTTTCAGTGAGAGTGATTTAATTACTATTATGAGCCAGTATCTTGTAAACTTGTTTCTTTTGGAACCCTTTTCCCATCCCCAAGAACATTATTTCCATGCCTTTATTTCTCTTGGATGGACTTTCACATTGCAACTGCCCTGGGTTAATGCTTGCAGAAGCCTGAACTGCTGGTTTGGCTGGGACTATTCTCCATTGATCACTTTCCAGTAACTCCCAGTGACTCGGTGTCCTGCAGGCTGGTATCTGAGCTCTGCCTTCCCTTCAGCCCAGTTTCATTAGTATGCTTTTGATTTCACTCTCTGCAGTCAAGTTGAAGGCTCTCACAGAGGTAAGGGATGACATACATATTACATCTGCAGAAAATACAAATTATTCATCACAGCTAGATTCAAAGCCATAAAGGCAGCTCTGTCATCTGTCCCACTGCTTCTCAGAGCTGCTCTTTTGAGATCTTCAAGTCTCCAGAGTGAAGCAGTTCTTCTGGCTGGAACAGGTTTTTCTTCGAGGCATAACAGAAGGAGCTGAGCTTGAGGGACAGAGTGGCAGGTTTTTATCTGTCCTAATGATTAAGGCAGCTAATCGTTTCACAAATGCTTCTAATGGTGAGATGACTGATAATCAAAGCAAAACCCAGGTTTTTTCCTTAGACATGGAATAATCCGGCTCAGGAAATGCTACATGGCCACATTTCTTTATTATGAGGTTGGAAGATTTCCCTGACTTTGGGATAAGTGAGAACTTGTCTCAAATGGCAGCTCACTGGGGACTGACAGTCTGCAGAGGGACCCAGTACTTAATTGAAAACATACCCAAATACATGCTGCCCTGAATTTCTTGTGTCTGCAGTACGGGCCAAGAAATCAGTTGCCTCTTTATACAGGTGCTTTCAGGGCCTTCCTACAGGCTTTCATGTGCTCTCTGGAGTGGTGCAGATTTGACAGTCGTTGTCCCTAAGGATACCATGGCATGGAGATGGCTCTTCCACTGCCCAGCAGAACCCCATTCACTTCCTTCCTCAGTTTTCATGCACAAATTCCCACTACAGCATACTTCAGGCAGCTCTGCAGGGCACTGAGGCTTAGGAAGGGATGTGTGACTCCCCCAGGGTCTGCATGTCAGCCCCAGTGGTCCCATGAAACCCTGACAGCAAAACATGCATTGAAACAAAACCTATTAAAAACTGACTTGATCAAAGGGACCAGGGTGAGCTTTACCCACGGAGCCTCCACTTTCTTCTGCAGAGGAGACTGGCTTGCCAAAACACATGGTTTGTGAGAAAATTTGATTTGAGAGTCAGCAAGTCTCTTACCCAGATAAATGTTTTACTTCTCACCTAAAAAGCACTGCAGCTTTTGGGATAGCTGTGCCCTGAGGCAACCAACCCTGTTTCAGCCCTGGGGTGATGATGGTGCCAAATGACAAAATAGCAGCATCTTGGGGATGGAGTTTGGTTTCGATTTGAAAAACGGTGATTTTATGTTCCTCCAGTAAAACAAACCTCCCCAAAAACATTGTGTTTTGAACAATGTATTTTCCCAAAGACTCTTTCTCACCTGCTTGCCCTGCCCTTTGCAGGGGGCAGCCTCCAAAGTGGAAGCTTTGCAAACCCACCACCCAAGGGCTAGCATGTAAGTACTATGGCTGCCAAATCCCACCTGACAGCCACAGTACCCCTGGTGTGTACAGCAGCAGTGGCGGCTCATGGGGGGGTGGGGTGGGCAAGATGAGTTAAATAACAGCAGAATAAGGCATGCTGCTGCCTCAGTACAACTGTCCCCAGGCACTGGGCACAATGGAGCAGGTATCTGCTGAACCCCTGTGGTTCTCTGTTGGTGGCTGGGAAAGCTGAAGTAAAGCTCTTCAAGATGGGGCAATGTCCCCGCTGGTACTCTCCCAGTACCACAGAGAAATGATGCTGGCTTTGGCCCTCTTTAAAAAGGGAAAAGAAATCTCTCCCCATAATAACCACTGAGGGTGGCTGCTGGACACCCCCACTCCATTACATCTCTGGAGGAAAGGGGTGGGATGTTTTGGGGAGCAGTATTAGCCTTGGGGACCTGCCAATTCTGCGTGCCCAAGCCAGTGGCAACATGGAACCATCAGGTATCACCCAGGGAGCCAGCTGGTGCCAAATTCCACTTTTTCTTGCCATTTCAGGAAAGAAGGGCTTTTGCAGCAGATTATGAAGTCCAGGCTCCCCTGAAGGAAGTGGAAATTGAGGCAGGGTTGGAGATAGCCATTTGTCCTTTTTGCAGGTGAAGCAGTGTGGCTTTTACTCTGGGAGGAGGTTGGGGTGGGAAGGGAGGGAAATGGTTCAGGTGTGCCCTGGGTGAAGGTGAGATTAATTGCTTAGCAGAATCCCTGCAGCAGACAGATGGGGAGCACAGAGGCTGCCAAAGTCTGGGGAGTGGAGCAGGTGGTCTTCCAGAGCAAGGTAGGGTTAAACTGGACTTTATTTGGGTTTGCTATGTTGGTAGGGTACTTTTTGCAAAGTCTTGTATTTGTAGTGTGGTTTTTGCTAGCTGGAGAAGCCAATGAATGGAAGGTGTGGAGCCCAGGCTGGTGCTGGAGACCAGTCAGGAGCTGGTGGTGGTAACCTCTGAGCCTGGTTCTCTTGGTTGAAGCAGTCCCTGTTTTGATGGAAGAAGTTGAAGATGACTGTCTGGAGGAGTAAGCTTTAGCAGGAGGAGCTGGTGGAGGTGAATGCTGTTGCAAGAGGAGATGGAAGGGGTGATTAATGTGTTGGTGTCTCACAGGGAGTGCTGTGGAGGAAGAGTTATGGCTGGGTTTTCTCTTTTTGCTGCGGTTGTGCTGCCCCCTTGTTGAAAATGTGAAGTTTTATGAGTGTTCTCTGAAGCAGGATTGTTTTATCTCCCTTTTGCAGAGCTGCAATGGAATATGAAACTCACAGATGTCATGGCTTTCTACTTCTGTTACAAATCCCTTCCAAAATGGATGCATTTACTGCATAGAGTTGTTTGGACTTCCCAAAGGTCCCAACTCTGCAAAGTAAACTGCAGCCATCTGTCCTTATGTGAATTCTGTGGAGGGCCATAGACCTGGTTTGGGGATTTTCTTTGCTAAGTGAATGGGTTTCTGTTATCAGTGCACAAGGCACTGATTTCCTCAGCTGAGAGTCAGAACAATATAGTCAGTGAAATGTGAGGTCCTCACGCTCCTGTAGCCTGTACGGGTGGGTTGACATGTTGCATTTTGCTGTGGTGCCTTTCCCTGGGCTTGTCCCAGTGCTGGAGGGAATTTCTGGTGGAGGCAGCTCCCAGTCTGATGGCTGAGGTAGCGCATTTCCCTCGGCTGTTCCTTCTGACAGTGTCTAGACAAGGGCAGTTACTGCTGGGCTGGTTACTGCCCAGTCATGTTTCCAAGGCTGACTTGGCACTGATGTGGGCTCAGCACTTGAATCTCAAAAATGCAAGAGCTGAAGCTATGATTCTGATACCATCTTGTGGCACTACCATCTGCACCATCAGGCACTGCTACTAGTGTTTTAGCCTCAACCTTGTTCACACTGGACCAGATCAGTGAATTAGTGATTTGGGCGAGTCAGAATTTAGTTTCACATCCTAAATCTCTATTCTCATCCATGATCACTTGGGCTGATCACTTTTCTCCCCACGCTCTCCCTAATCCCAATTGATATTTGTTTCTGACTGTTAAACCACTTGAGAAGTTACAATACCTGTTGTGTGATTTGCTCTAGACAAGTACAGTCAGAGTTCATGGAAATGCTTTGTGAGAGCTGCCTCCACACCTTGCCGAGTTGATTCACTCTGGAGTCAGCAAAGGCTTTGGAGTCCTGTATCTGCTCAGGTTTTGTAAGAAGGCATCGAGACTGAGAAATGAAGTAATGGTTTATCTCCCTCTTATGGCCAGATTCAGAATGGCTACACTACAGCTTTTTGGTAGTGAGGAAAGGGAGCAGGGAGTACCTGCACTTGAGAGCTTTTATGGTTGTGGACACGAGGAACCCTGACTGCTCACAAGGAGTTAAGCTGACCTCTCTTTAAGAAACCTGATAAAATATGTTTTTTCACTACATTATAAACAGGAAAATGTCTGTGAAAGAGTTAAACTTCTCCAGTCCCTTCTGAGTTTGAACTCGTCTCCAGTTTAGCAAAACGCTGGAGAACAGGATCCTGTTGAGCAGAGATTGCAGCTATACCTTGTATGTTGAAAAATAAGGTGCTGGTAGAAAACTTGGCTGGTAACCAGTGATGCCCAATATCCCAGAGTAGTGGTGCTCCTGAAGCAGGTGGTGTATGAGCAGCCTTGAGACAGTGAGTGCTGCTCTTTCTCTTCCTACTGATGTGGTGAAAAGAGTAAAATGGTCCATTAAATATTCCAAGTATGGTTTCTAACCCT
The DNA here is from genome assembly GCA_032466535.1 of Forpus xanthops. Lineage (NCBI taxonomy): Eukaryota > Metazoa > Chordata > Aves > Psittaciformes > Psittacidae > Forpus > Forpus xanthops. The sequence goes on along the minus strand of JASSUY010039302.1, from coordinate 9,473 downwards.
TCTTGTGCCCCTTCCTTTGGCCAAAATCAAAATTATATATTCAGAGCCCTCTCTTCCTGGCATATTGGCTGTGCCTCATTAAAACTGGTCATGCTTGTCCTAAAACCAGGAGAGGAAGTGGAGCTGGATGTGGTTTGGGTTCAAGGCCCCTACACTGAGTCCAGCATGGATTCAGACTACTTTGGCAATGACTAGCTTGGTATCTGGGGCAGGGGTTGTTTTGACCCGCTACCCTGACAGGGGCCAAGTTTGATACTTCTCTGTGCCAAAGATTCAGAGTTGTGGTTTGGACTTGCCTTCAATTGGTCATGATTATTCCCCTTTCCTGGAGAGGGGTTTTGTTGTCTGACCTGAAGGCTGGGAATCTGGGAATGTGGCACTCACTCATCTGGTGTCAAGATTCAAAACTGGTCTGGTTCCAAATTCTGTAATAAATTTTGAACTTGGAACTGCATTCCCATGATTTGGCAGTACTTGAGGGATGAGTAAGGCCTTATGTACCACTGAGTGAAGGCAGCAAAGAAGAGTGATCTAACATGTTACTCTTTCTTATTTGGCTGTCCTCCTTCACCAGATACACTTGAATTCAGGTGGTTAGTTATAGGGGTCTGATCTAACAAACCTGCCTGAAGTTATTCAGGGATGGATCTGGAGACTTGGTTGGGTTCACCTCTACCAGATGGAGACATCATGCAAACTCTAAGATGGGATGTGGTTATAAACATCAGAACTGTTGCTGGAAAATATGGGCTGGTTTAGACAGAAGCTAAATATATAATGGCAATTTTGATTCCACTTCTTTAAGTGAAGTCTGCTTGAGTCAGTGACTGACTTACCAATGGACTAGATGCTACTCAGTTAAATAGTTGATGAGCGCAGGGAACTGTTTGGGCTTGAACTGCTCTGTTGCTAGTCTGTTTCAGGTAAAACTCAAAAAGTATCTCTGGAGTTGTCATAGAAGAGCTAGGTAGCTGTAGGAGCATCCTATCCTTCCTTATTCTTTCCCCCAGCTTAAGATCAGCATGGTTTTTTTTTTTTTTTGCTTTACTCTATTTTAATCATATGGAATATGGGATAATTCCTTTTATAGCCAAGCAACAGCTAGAACTTGAGGCATTACCTTATATGCCCCTTGGTTGTGATTGGTAAGTGCCAGGATGATTGACATGACAATGCAATCCTAGGTAGGTTTGTGGGTTTGGGTGGGCATTTTTCCCCCTTCACAGGGCTAGTGATGAAACTGGATTCAATCTGTCTGCTTCCAACTCTGGAATCAATCTGACACTAACTGGCACAATTAAAAGCACTAGTCTGGCCAGCAAGATGTGAGTTTCAAGATTATTCTGTGGGACTTCAGCTATAAGATCTAATCCTTAAAATTTGTATGGTAAATTGAACCTTACTGGTCTGTGTATGTGTATATACATATATATATATATATATATATATTCTGTTTCCATAATATTGGACCTAAGTACAGCACCTTACTCCCTCCCTGCTCTAGGACTTAGGTAGGAGGGTAAAGTTGGCTTGCTTTTACAGGCAAGCAAAGAGATAAAACAACCAGCCACAGATGTGGCTGTGGACCAGCAGGACTCTGCAGAGAACTTGTGCCTCCTAGATACTAGTCTAGTATCTACTTACTGAGCTAGGCTGGCTCCTGAGGGTCTGGACTCTGACATTTCCATAGGGCAAAGCTGCCATGCTCTGGCTCTTGCTCATGCAAGGCTGGTTTTCCAGGAATGCAACTCAAACTTCCTGCATGTTTTCTTTAAACTGCAGCTGGTCTCTTGTGACTGGGCAGAAGCAAATACACAGGACTGGGATAGGAGGCAGAAAATCTTTACAGCTCCTTCACATTAATACTGCATAGGGTGAAGAAATGCTGCAGTCTCTTGAAACTTATAAAAGCATGAACCTATTCATCTGAGAAAGCAAATTCAAGGTACCAAATGACTGTCCAGGAAATAAGAACAGTCAATTTCAATGGGAGAAGGACTCTTGAGATCAAAGGGAAGGCTCATTTGATCCACTGAGGCTCACTCACCTAATGTACTGCCCTGCACCTTCAGCTCCACAAAACCAGCTAATTGCTTCTTGAATTACTCAAGTGTCTTAGGCTTGTCTGCCTCACAAGGCTCTTCAGACTGTATTTCTGATATCCAGCGTAGGGATGTAAACTGACATGCTGACTTCAGTCCAGCATCTTACCACACAAGTGAACAATCTGAATTCTACAGTAGGTACAAACTTGTTCTTTTGTTCTGGTATAAAAATGTCTCTAGTATCATTTAAGGCTGGAATCCTGTTTCTATCAGTTGCCTGGAACATTTGTATATAATCAAAGGGTACTCTACCTACTGTTTCTTCATCATGATAAGGACTTTGTGGCTTTTCTCACTGTCCTATTTGATGTAAGGTATGCTCCCAATGCTTGTTACTTCTAAGGCTCTGATCCAAACCAAGAACTTCAGAGCCCAAACATTAAAGATCCCAAACAGGGATTGGCTATTTAATGTCGTTAGGTGCCTCAGTTCTGATCTGACAGTTCCCATACTCACTGCAGTCATGCACTGTGCATAGGCTGAGACCAATAAAGGCACAGCCCTACACACACACACGCATAGCAATGGCACAAAGTTAGTGTTTAGAGTTCAGAGTTTAACAGCCTCACATTCAGACAGAGAACAATAGAAAAACCTCTTAACTACAGCAACTGAATCTTTTTCTCCTTCACTCATCTATTAAAGCGTCCTCAGAGGTAGGACACACAGGTTCAGATTCCCTCTTCACTGCAGTAAATCAAGCTCTACTCACTACTTTTTAAAACTGGCATCCCTGCTCCCCAAGTACTGCTGCTGTAATGCAGAATTTGTTCTCAGAACCCTTTTCACTTGCTCTTTCTAGACTCTTGGAACTTCTTTTTTCCCTACTGCATAAATGGCTCAGTTTCAAAAAAGTGGTCGAGACAAGCAACCAGGAGGTAAAAGACAGATCTTTTCCTGCCAAGAGCTGCCCTTAAGGCTCTAAGGGAAAATACCTACTACTGATTTGGACAGCAGTCTTTAACCACCAAATCAACATGCAGTTGAGAGCCTGTTCCTCACATACCCCTCATCCTGTTTTATAGCAGGAACACAGACTATGAGAAGGACTCAAGCCACACAACTAGATCATCCCAATACAGAGTTTTTCAAACTATAGCAGGAAGGTTATAGCCAGTATGTTACTGAAAAGTACAGGCACTTAAGTCCTCATTTTGACAGGAACGGGATAAAAATATTGATGGAAAAATTATGTGTCAGCAGGACTACACAGCACTGTGCAGAGTACAAACTTACTGCAGTGAAGTACTCAGAGCTCTCTTGTGAAGGGCTTAAAATACCAGGTACTCTCATCTCCATTTCTGCATGTAACTGCATTGAGAGGAGGTACTAAGACAAGTAATTTAGCTACTGAATTAAACCACAGCATCAATCTTCCCTACAAATTACCTGGTTTTAAAGGAAGCAGAGTATAGCAGGAACTGCATCTGTTTGTACATAAGGTCTATGGGTAAGGCCACAGCTAAGTTATGTAACCCATCAACAGCAAAGATTCAGACATCGCTGTGTTATTCAATGACAGAAGCAGGTATTACTTTCTTAAATGACTGCTGTCTGAACAGAAAAGGAATAGCTCCAGCCTATTGCCAGAAGTGTTTTATTTTCACAAGGCTGAACATGCTTTCACCATCACTAGCACAAGACTGAACTTACTCAAGATTTATAGATCATAAATGATGTGAGATAAGGTCAGTTCATTTCTTTGATACTTTGTATTTTTTGGGAGATGCTTTATCTGGACAGTAATACCAGTACCCATCTTATTTCATGGTAACTTCTATGAACAAAAAAACAAAAACCACCCTGGAAAAGCTAGGAGTCACAGATGGGTTTTGAAGTCTTTTATTGAAAAAGGTATGGACATTTGCTGGCAGAATACTTGATCACATTCTGTATTTGACTGTCATCCAGAGGACACTGCATGCATTCAAGCTGAAAGCATAAGACAGTTTCCACTAGGCACCTGAGAAATTTCACAGGAAAGAAAAGTCTTTCAAGTAGAGAGAAGTTTCAAACTGATCACCTACTCCGGTGCCCTTTGCTCCTCCCAGTTACCTGGGAAGTGAGAATTAAATCAGCTATAGTCATAGCCAACTGTAAACATTTCCCTGCAATGCAACAGAAATTATTTACGTAATTGATCCTGAATTGTTCTTTCCAGTTTCAAACAGGAAATGTCTTTCCTAAAGCAGGCAGTGCAATGAGCTGCACCTAACTTGGCACCTACTACTCAATGCTGCATTATGCAGCAGAGGTGTACGATGCTTCCTCTTATCTGCCTTATACCAAAGCAAATCTGACAGCTCTTACTTGGTGTCCAAGTGACTACCCCACCCCAAAACATCTTTCTTCCTGCTCCCAAATCTAGTATCATCTCAAACCACTTCCCTACCCTCTTCAAACACCAGCCAACTCCCCTTCTCTTCCCACAGCCTTGCCCGAAGGCATGAATAACAAGAATATATGCTGCTCTCTGTACTGTAGTTAATAACAAAAGTATCTTCACACTTTGTCCCTCCACATGCAGAACTCCAAGTGCATCTGAATTTCACTGATTTCAGTGCCTTCCCACAGGTCTGATAAAGGCTAATCATCTTTGGCAGACAGCATTCCTGCACCAAATGGAACAAGTAATCCATTGCCAATCTAACAGGACACGCATTCTGCAATGGCAGCTGCTTAGTAACAGGAACTCACTGCAAGAAAGAAAGAGAGTTTAGAGGATGGTACCTTCACAAGTAAATGCATTTGAATAGACAATAAATTAGAATATATTAATTAACAGCTGCACTTAACTGTAGGTTATAATGGACTTCAAACTACTTGAACCAAACAAAGATCTATCAAGGTATTAAGGCTGCAAGTCACAGATAACAATTCATAATTAACTTCCTTTCATGCAACAGGATTTTAAGTTCTCCAGCAAAGCTGTGGATTGTAATTTTCCATCAAGACAGCGGTTCCTCAGTAACGTGCACATAGGCCTCAAATCAACATTATGATACGGGGCTTTAGCAGAGATGGGCGCATAGTCATTTGTGTTAAGAAAGAGTAGCAATTATAGCCCCCTGAGGCCCCTTGAGTTATTTTAATCACGAAAGCCACAATGAACTTGTTTTCAACAAAGGCATCTGGAAAGACATAGGTTGCTCTATTTAAATCAGTCAGCTTGAAATGAACAGTTATTTGTTTCCAGAGATATTACCCATAATCCAGCAATAAATATTTTGGTCACTGACAAGTCAACACTACAGTGTATGTTCTGAAGAAGAGATACCTAAAACTTTCAATGCCAAAGCACAATAACTCTTCACCACTATACTTTCAGCTGTATTTCAGTAAAGTATATATATTTTTAATCAATTTGATATTGTTCTAAAAGTTATCCAGCCAATTCCCTGTCAATTACTGCTGGATATGCTTTTACTGGAATAAATGGCCTTTGGCCTGACCCAAAACTGGCACTAGAAGAGTCTAGTGTTCCTTGATAGCTGTTTTACATCATACCTATGTCTTCAGTGCTATCTATTTTTAGCAGGCACTTCAGTGAAAGCAGCTCAGAATGACTGTGACATTGACAACATGCTGATGATTTAAGTGTTGTATTTTTCCTGGTTGGATAGGGAGGACATCTCTATCTTGCATTTTGCAAGTTACAGAGGTGAGGTACATGAAAGACGTGAGTAGTAAATGCAGGGATACAAGACCTTTAGGAGGCATCCTGAGATGGAGCAGGAGGATCCTTGTTCTCAGGCTCTGGAGGAGGAGCTGGCACACTTTCCTCTTTCTTTTGTGCAGCCAAAAATTCATGAATTGCTCTCTCTATCTGGGGCCTGAAGATGTGGTTTAGTTTCGGATCCACCACCTGAGAAATAATTCTGTCCACTCCAGCTTCCAGCATTCCTGACCTTGAACAAAGACAAAGGAGTCATTCAGCTGCTCTGAAAAACTTCTCCCCAAACTCCTCCAGTAATTCTCCAGAGCCCTCCAGTCAACTGCAATTAGCATTAACATGGTGAGAACTGCAGCCCACTCAGTAGATCCTTAACAGGGAGCTGTTTCAAGCACCTATTTTCCACCCAGCCCCCTCTAACTTCTCCCAACAGAATTAACAACTGACATCTGGTCTCCCAGGTACTTAAATGACACGTTGGACAAGAGCCACTTTAATAGGGCTCATGTAGAAATGAGGTCAACATGAAAGCAAACAAACATATTTTGGTACAAATGAGGGAAACAGGCTATTCTGAGGAGGAGGGCAGGTGAAAGCACAGGGGTTTTTTTTGGCTGTCTGGAAGGAGGAAAGTCCTGCCCCCTAATAACATTGCTGTCACTCATTCCTTATAACTGCTAGTCTAGACAGATGGGTATTAATTATAAAAACAAGCACATGTAGCACACAGAAAAGTTTCTGGAACTGCAAACTAGTAACTGAAGTGACTTATTACCTCAGGGGCTGCGTCAGACTCTTGGATTGTGGGGCACAGGCTGCCTAGCAGGCTTAAGTCATGTCTAAAAGGGAGCAGGGGACAGGAAATGGACATGTTGCCTGGTGCTTGGAAAAGGAGCCACAAGACTAATAAGGCCATGAATGCTGCGAATGAGTGGGTACAGGGTCACAGCACATCATGTCACCTCCAAGTAACAGCACACCTATATATGCACGCAACAAAGGACATACACATCTGGACACCCTCAGCACTCAGTTGTGCAACTACAGGAGGGATAGGGACCCTCTAAACTCCCTAATACTGTTTGCCTATAGCCTGCTTAAAGGGAGCATGTTATATTGTCTCATTACAGGTTCCCTGATGTAACGTTTTTCAATTGTCCATTCTAGTGGTAGTGTAACATGGAATAAGAGGAAGCATTTAGTGACAAACTTGTCTCAAGGACTCCAAGTAAAGATAGGAAATTCTGTACTTCCAGGGGACACTCCCTTCTCTAATTACAGATTAAACAAATTAATGTTATATATTAATGATTTACAGATTCCATCAAGTACTCTGAAATATGGCTTCTTCTGTGTGTGAGACATTCTAATAGCATTTCCTTATAAGCATAAATGCCATTATCAAGTTCCCTACTGCACCTCTACCCACATCTTTTACTATAAAGCTTTTATCTATGATTTTTAGTTAAACAAGCTAATGCTCCTACTTCAGACTGCAATGAATTAGCAGCAAGAGATAATAACCTTAAGTCTCTAAGCAGCATAGTTTAAGCTGGCTTTCCTGTAATGCTGGAAATGTAACATCTTGAATAGCTGTACAAAAGCTATCCATGACTGCACGAAGTCAGCCTAGCCCAGTGCGATTACTGCCGGCTAGTGGTCAGAGTCTACCTAAACAAGCTTTGGCACCTTTAGGATTTTTTCTTTAAGTGTGGTAGGCTCTTTTCTGAAGATAAAGGTCATTGAGGTCGGGTACAGTTCTGCTAGCAGGCAGTGATGGCTATCTGCAGTAATACCTTGGCTAAATAGCTAATACAAGTATTTTCACCATGCTATTCAACTCATCAACATACAAACTTTGGGTAAAGCAGTACTATAAGCATTTTAATGAGACTTAAGACTGCACCCACAACTGCAATGAAATTTGTGAGAGCACGAGAGAAAGTGCTGTGAAAAACTTAAGTCTGCACATCTTACTTGACTTAGATATTTAGATATAATTTCTGAAATAGCATCACTATTTTACAGAATGTTGCTTACTTACTGAATCACACTCTGCCTTAGCCCATTTCGTAACTGGTTTTTGTTCATTGCTGGATTCCATTCCTGTTTGTCCAGGTGGGTCGATACAAAGTTGTCTACTTTCTGCCTCAAATTTTGATAGGCTGGCTAAAAAATAAGAAAAAGGCTGGTTAACTGCTAAATGATCTCAAAAGAATCCCCTGCCAGCGTCCTTCATAATACATCTTTTGTCATGTACACTACTGTCCCGCTGTCTGTATTCTCCATCCTTTCACATTCTGAATAAAGGTAACTTTGTTTTACCTATGAACACAACTGGTAATTGCAAAGAACAGCCAGTGTGCTATCATAATAATTCAAATAGCTGGATAGATTGCTTTTAAGATTTTGTCTACTTGTAGTATTATTTGGTGAAATGCAAACTGCCAGTGCAGACAGGAATTGTTATAGCAGGGTTCTTGTTGTCTGGAAATGCTCCATCACAGAATTCCAGGAAACTGGCTGAGTAATACTGTCACTAACAAAGAACTTCATTATTTGTTTCTGTGATACAAAGATGATCAGAATTATGTGAGTTCTGTCAGTGGAGATTTAATTCCATTTAACAGGAAATTAACTAACAAACCTATATAAATACATAGGAACCTGGTGCTGTGACAGGAAAGGACAATAAAGTAGCAACATTTGTAGTTCAGAATTTGAGATGCACATGGGATGATGAATGAAAGAGTTTGTGATAGAGGTGCAGTATCTGCCCTGGGCAGCGTATATCTATCCTGGTAAAGCTGCTCTCAGTTATGGCTGCTCTGTGCAGGTGACCTGACAGCTCCAGGAATGGCTTTGCAATGGCTGCTGGGGTGGCCTAGAATGATTAATTGCAGGTCCCAGAACAGGAGTCTTATTGGAAGTGTAAAAGTTTTAGAAAGCAAAACTCCCGTGTTCACTTTTGACAGTGTAGTCACAAACGACCCAACTTTAATACTGCCAAAAAATGCTCAGGAGCTCATGTTGTGACTAAGAAATTAGTTTAAAACAATAGTCTGAGAACTTAGAAGTTAAAATGTTTTGGAAATGTGGGAATTATGCTCAAGAGGAGCGGTGCTTTTACGGGAAACCATTTTCCTAATGAGGACTGGGCTAGTTAATGATGTCTGGGCCTATGCTTTGATCTGTTTCTCCTCTGGGGTGCCGCTACCACCTCAAGCCAGGAGGCCCAATAGGCATGGACAGTAGCGCGGCTGTGCAGCCCCACCGCACCGCGGCTTCTGCCAACCACCCTGGCGGCCTCCTGAGGCGGGACACCATGGGCAAAGGCGAAGAGAAGGAACGAGGGTGCTCCTTCGGCCAAAGGCAGCCGGGTTCCGGGGGTGCTACCCGCAACTCCGGCTCCCTGGGGACCGGCCGGCCCGCCCACGTGGTTCGGCCGCGATACCTTTGTGTCCACGTCGGCCAGGCAGTCCCTGCGGAAGCCGTCGAACAGGCCGCGGCTCTTTAGCTGCTCCACGATGATGGCGATGAGCTGCGCGTCGCCTGGTGGCAGTGAGGCCGGGTCGGTGGCGCCGGGCCCTGAGCCGGAGGCCGTGCCTCCCGCTCCCGCTCCGCCGCTCCGCTCCCTGCGCTCAAGGAGCTCCAGGTTCAGAAAGAAATCGAGGGGCCGGGACAATGGAGCTCCG
>JASSUY010039300.1:0-37641 GCA_032466535.1 Forpus xanthops | reverse complement strand
AGTGAGTTCTCACAAGAGCAGAGTAGAGGGGCAGGATCACCTCCTTCTACCTGCTGGTCTCACTCTTTTTGATGCAGCCCAGGACATGGTTGACTTTCTGGGCTGTGAGTGCACACTGCCAGCTCATGTTCATCTGCTGTTTCTTGTTCATATCCTGTGCAAACATGGCACTTTTAGCAGCATCTGTATCATATACAAGTGTAGTCTGATTTGAAGGCATTCTTTTTAGGCATATTTTAGCAGTAACATACAATCAAATCACAGGCAATTATGTACTTCTTGCACATAGTCATAGCCATTTTGTATAAATATTGTGTCTCAAACTGCCATAACCATGGCCTCTTTTTTCTTTTTTTTTTCAGATAGCAGTTTTTCTTTCTTGTTGCAAATATCTAAAATTGTGCACTGAGGAGCATCTATAATACGTGAAAAGAAACAATCTATCTTCTGCATATCAATATATACAATATTTACATTATTCAGTTATGATCTCCCTCCCTCTGTGTGTGAAATAACATATCTCAGTCATGGTCCTAAGGGTGTAAATCAAAACAGAGGCAACCTAAAAAGGGCACTTTTCATCCTCAAATGCACAAAATATGCATATTAAATTAAAAAGCTTTGGAATTCATGACATATTATAGCCTGGGGTTACTAGTAATTTGTATCTTACAAAATTACTGAGGTAGTTATTCATGGCAGTACTCAGTACTAAAGCATATATACCACAGTATCACTGTAATACATAGAATATATAACAGATGACTTAAAAAGGAAAAATCAGATTTTTACCTGATGTAAATCCATCTAATTGCCTTGATTTCCCCCACCAAAGGTCAAGCTGAGGTTTTCAGTGCCTAGGATGCATTTGGCATGTAATATCTAATAGCAAAATCTAAGATACGTAGGGGAAGCTTGGGGTTCACGATAGGGCCTTTGATTCCTTACGTACATAAGGATTCAAATCAGTCATTTGTTTGCACCGACTTACCACTGCATTATTTCCTGTTTCTAGGTTCTGCAGACATAAAGCCCATTCAGGCAGGAAAATTCAGGCAGGAAAGTAAAGGGGCTATGGAAGATTTGAATTTTCTGTCTCTCTTGAAATTTAGCTACATAAATCCATTAGGAAATTTGCACTGTCAGTTGCAGCTGAAACAGGTTTACACAGAGAAGCTTGGTGGGGTATAGGAGTGAGGGTAAATATGATTCTGCAGTCACAGCCTGGGATGTCTGCAGTCAAAGCAATGGCAGCCAGTCTCACAGGATTACTGTAATGAATCTGGAGACTGCTGGAGAAGTACAGCACTGAGCTTTTTACACTAAAAAAAGAATACATTATAGCCTAGTAAAGCTGAAATGTTTGGAAAATAAGAAAACATTTGTGAAATTTTGAAAGAATTACAAAGAGATGTATGTGAAAATTTATAATGAAGTACATTCTACAGAAAACTAAAAACAGTATTTTTAAATGTTTTTGTTTCCTATTCTAAGACTAAAGATGTATTTGAGATACTAAAGTAAGATTTTTCAGATTTTTATTCATGAAGTTCGCAATTCTGTCAGTTTTACTCAAAAATTTCTGTCCTCATTAACCCACTGCATTAGCTGCTTTAAATTAATCTAGGATTTTTTGTGTGTGTTGGGTTAATATACAAAAAGCAGTGTCCTGAAATATGCATGGAGCTATTTTGTTGGCTAATATTTTGTAAATCATAAGTTAGAATTAACTAAATTCAGGGTTTGGGGGCTATACATGGGTGTGCAAAAGATTAATGCGTTTACAGCTCTGTATGTGTTGGAAGACATCAAATAATTACTGTATTAAAACACACTCATCTATGCTGAAAGTAATTAATTAGAATAACCTTAGATTTTTTCTCTATTTCAAATTATCTTTGGGTTGTTATAAATGGACATCATGGAACATGGAGAAAGAAGCATGCAAAAAAAATTATCTGTTACAATGTACTATGACAAAGCCTTCCTGCAGAATGTTTCTTTCAGTGAAAATGTATAATGAATTTATTTAGCACAATAACCACTCTATAATTTTCAAAACATTGAGTGGAAGTGATGCTTGAAGCTGTGACAGTACCGTAATTCACAGAAGCAATCATTGCATTATGTACAGTGGCATGTGCTTACCTTCCTTTTAACACTTTTCTGTTTGCTATCATCATTTAATTTTGGTGTATTGTTAAAGAATGTATGATGGTACCATTTCCATCTTCCCACAATAATAAAACTATACACTGAGTGTTAGTTTACAAGTAATAACTACTTAACGTTTCTAAAAGGTGTACCAAGTTCATATAATGAAAAGGAGTAAATTGAAATGCATTTTTTTTTTTCAAATTATATGCTCTGAAATCCTATGAAAACTGTTTACCACTATTTTTTCTAACTCTAAAAAAACCTTTCCAGCTCATGCTTGCAGGCAGCCAGAGACACCAGCACATGTAGATGTGAGAGCAATAGATCTTCCTACTTTAGGGTATACTTTGGTGTATACCTGTCATCCAGGATTTTTTCTTGCTGGTGGATCAGAGCATCGGACATGTAAACCAGATATGAAATGGACAGGAAAATCACCTATTTGTAAAAGTAAGTAAATACTCAAGTGATTTGTTTTGCTCAATTTTGTTTGATTTAATTTTCCTGGACATTTTTATGTAGTAGGATTAATTTTTCCACTCATGGTTTAAAGAAGCGTGTGACACAACAGCTTTTACTTGATGAAAGAAACAGTAAAGAAATCAAAGTGAGTGTAGCATCTAGAACTCATGGAAGAAAACATGGCAGTATGTGTGTGGAAATGCACAGTCATGCGTACATCAGTTTACACCTAACCAGTGCAAACAAAACCAAAACTATATGAAGTACTGCTTTTAATTGTGTTTATGTCACAGTCCTAAAGAGTATTTCAGTGTATTCAGTGTTTAATGTATGAATTCAGGTTCATTCAAATAGGCTTTTTATCTAAGAAAATCTTCTAAAATAAAAATGAACAATAGAATTAAAAAATAAGTACATATTTGCACCAGATTCCACTTTTATCTACATCCATGTAAATTTCATATAATCTTGCTAGAGTAGCTTTAAGTACATAGTTATGAGGGCTAAATTTGCTCTTCACTTGCAAATAAACACGGCTGTAAGTTCCTAATTAAGAAAAAAAATATTTGAAATATGAATAAGGCAAAAATAATCAGATGCTATGGGAAAGATTTTGCAACATGATTTTTAATTCTGATACGTCAAAGAATGCACAATAGATTTGATGTTTGAAGAATATTTTAGTTTTCATTAATGTATGAGTAGACTTCTTTGTTTCAACATTGTCAAGCTAAATGTTCTACACATAAAACTTCTAATTCCTTAAAAGGTGATTTTTCATGGGTACAATATATAATTAATAAATTAAGAAAAACAATCATGTTTTTTAAATTCCCTTTTTTTAAAAAAAAAAAGATAAATAGAGAATATTTGTATAAGCAATAATTTTTTTTTTTTTGTTATTCTTTTTTTTATTTGTTTTATCTTACAGTCTTTAGGCATAATCCTCCTTGAGTGCCTCACATTTTTTGTACTTAGCACTTGATCAGTCTAGTGAGTGAATTTTCAGAAAAACAAAAGCAAAACATGCAAGACCAATAATTCCTTGAGAACATTAGCCTTTTTAAGGTGGCTGATGAGGCCAGAACTCAATCTTCGGTCAATAGACACTGCTGAGTGTACCGGAAATATAGCAAGTGACACCATTTGTGATCCTTTCCCATGATATCCGGTCCTGTCATCTTAATCCAGCAACCTGGCGCTTGCTGGTTTGTGTCATAAATGCATCAATTTTTATTAACACAATATTCACTATATTTAATATGTTATTATTCATAATTAGTTATAGTATTTCTCCCCTCTATAAGGCTCTCTTTTATAGCACTGGGACTGATATAAAAAAATCAAGCCTAACCGCATGAAATACTTTGCTAGCCAGACAACTTTCCACAGTAAAAATGTTGTTTATCTAAATTATTTTCTGCTAGTTTTGTGTAAGTCTATAGGTTTGAATATGTAAAGTATTCAGGACTAGGTATTTCTGTTTTAAATATGGCTCTATTGGATAAGAGATAATTGCATCCATCAGGCATTGTTTTAACATTCTATTTTTAAAAAAGAAAAAAAAAAACAAATAAGGAATATATTCATGAAAGTGATAATTTGTCTTTTTACTTGTAGGTAAAGGAGTGAGAGAAGTTAATGAAACAATAACTAAAACTCCAGGTTTGTATACAAGAAAAGTTTTAGAACTAATTAAATTCAATTGATTTGCACCCTAGATTGTTATGGATAATAAAACTATTTTCAATATTTAACTTAAATAATTATTACTTATTTTAAAGAAATATAAATATTGAGGGCTTTCATAATAGCAGAACGCATTTAAAACATGTCCTGTAAAATTCTTTCCAAAACAGCAATTTTTTTTAATTTCTACAGTAACAATTTTGTGAACGCCACAAGAAAAGCTGTCAAACAAAAAAGATAAAGCATGTATACACAAAACCCAGACTTGGTGTAGTTTTATATCAGAGATTGCTGTAATGGAGAGCCTTATAATGAGCTTAGATTGTACTTGTGGGGATTTGGTTTAGTCAAAGTTCAGCCCTTTACCTTGCAAGTCTTGTAAGAAACCACAAAAAGAGCCCCAACCAAAAAAAAGCCCACAACTAACAAACCAAACCAAAACAACAAAAAAAAAAAAAGACCAAACAACAAAAAAAACAAGCAAGTTTAAAAATTGTAATGGCCTTAATTTCATGGAAACTCTCAAGGCACTCAAAGGTAGGGCTTCCTAATTGTTTGTGCAGTTAACTTCTTCCTGTTGCCAAGGTCAAAATAGAAAAATGCATCTGTGAAATCCTTGATGTAGCTCTTTTTGGGCTCAATAATTTTCAGAAAATGAAAGTCCTAATTTTTTTTTTTTTATTGTCTTATTTAACAATAAGCAGCACTTTCACCGAATAAATGAGTTTGCAATTCTGTATTCTGAATTGTAATAAGCCACAAGGAAAATAAGATTAGTAGTTCACACTCAAGGCAGCGCACAGAAGGACTCTGTAAAGTAGATGGGATAAAAAGGTATTTCTGCTAATAATTAAACTTACTGGTGAATTTATTAGTGAGAGTTCTTGAATGCATTACTTCTGCAGACTCACAATAAAGCAGGATATAATATGCATTCATTATAATTAGTATACGGTCTTCACTTACTGGAAGACTCATCTCACTGAACACCTAAGATGCACATTAATCTCCTATCACACAGATTTTGAAGTTTTCAATGCCAAATTAAAATACAGACCAAATCTCCAAATTCACTATGCAGAGCATCAGTATCAATTCACATCACATTGTGTCCCTTATAACTACTTTTGATAACAAAGTACTGTTTAAAAGACACATTTAAAAAAAACAGTGTTATGATTGAGAATGCTAAGAATTATAAGCAGAGAATTGAAACTGTGTAACACGTGACTGTCATTAACAAGGAAAAGTTTTAAGTCTGCACTATTATTGTCTTTTTAAAATGTGAATTCTCTTTAGTGTAGAACACTGTCTTTCCTTGGCTTCTGGTAGAATTCCAGAATGCTGCTATCTGTATTTTAGATTACATGAAACTAATATTGCTAAAGTACAGTTTTGTAACAGAAAAGATATATATTTCTGTGGATATCTAGGTACAAACTCTGCTTATGAAGTCACACTTTTTTTTGCCAAAGTTAATGTTTTCATAAGTAACCATCATTTTTACTGTAAATTATTATTGAGTATAAATTGCAACTAAAGAATTCTTACAATACTAATGTGAAATTTTAGAACTGCAATATTGTGTTTGGCTTCCATGGCTGTCACTGCTTTGTATACATAGTCTCTGCAAAAATAGTTAGGAAGCTGTTCTAGTGAGCAGCTGTTGATTTCCCCATTTGCAGTGTTCTGAAGAGAATCCACAGTTGGTGCAGAATTAGTATGATAATACGCAGTTCTTTTTTCTCATTTTGCGTTTGTCCACAGTGGGTGGGAAAGGCAGGGGCATTGCAAGGACTCAGCAGAAATGAGTCAGATTCCAGTTCTTCAGCAGCATCCATGAGACTGCAACACCTGTATTTTAACCTTTTACAAGCAGAAATATATTTTCTTTCCCTACTGCTTCTGTCCTTCTGCAGCAAGTGCAGATTCTGTAAATATTGAGTCAATGGCACTATTTTGGAAATTATATATATAGTTTGCAAATGGTACTATTATAGACTTACAGTGGATAGAGAAACTAGATAGTGAAGATGTTGAATGTGACAAAAGAAGTATGGTCTTTGCTCCTTTATAAAAGTCTTACATAGAACCTGTCAGGGTTATGCCAGTGATACTAGATGTTCACTTTCATGAGAACAACTTCAGACACACAGTTTTAATTACAAGCAAAGACAAATAAAAATTATTTTAATATATTTTTAACATGCAGGTTTTAAATTCACTACTGTAGCAAAGCAATGAGAAATTTATAGGAAAAAGAGTCTGAAAGACCCTTTACAGAATTCTTATTTGCAGAAAATATATGAATTCTAAGGACTGTGAGATGCCAATTGAAACTTGATGCTTCATATTTTTAATATTAAATTGAGGTTACTTTGTGTAAATTCCCACTCCCACACTGAGTTTTCCTTTGGAAAAGAAGCACTTAGGATTCATTAAAGCTGTTATAGTCAAAATCACATAATGAGTCTCCAATCACTTGGAATCCAGTGATGATAGAGACAACATACTGTTGATGATTTATTTCTCTTTTGTCTTTTCGTTTAGTTAATGTTAATATTGCAGACACTGTTGAACAAGAGACTTTTTTCTACTCTGTTGTTGATTTAGATAAATATTTAAAATACAACATTTAATGACCTCTAAATAATTTTATTTTTCTATAGAGGAAAAATAGAAATAACATCAAATGAATAACTCAAATACCTATATATTTTCCTGTAATTCATACTTCATTTTAGGGGGTTTCACTACAGATTATTTGAACTGCAGTTTCAGCAAAGCAAGCCTTTATCTTAAATTGAAACTGTTCCATGTTCTGGCAACTTCACTGTTCAGAGGTGTGGTCATACTGTACAAGAAAAAGATGTGGACTCTAAAAATGACTAACAAGTCACTTGTGCTAAACTGTGTTTGGAATTCAGTGAATTCAATTGAAGATTCATTTGATACTCTGTTGAAAATCGCACTTACTGTTTAATAGATTCGTGGAAAAAAAAGATATGGCTTAAGACAGTGTCTCCATCCAGACTCCCTGACTTCAGAAAATTATTCTCCTTTCTTTCTTCATAACTGAAGGCCACAGGTCTTTACAGGAAGAGCCCGTTCATTATTTTTCGTAGTCTTGAGAACTTTCACTGAAGCACACAAACTATGAAATGTGATGTTATTTAAGAACATGCAAGGTAATGGACAGGTGTAGTATACAGTAGGCAATTTTGTGAAAAAGTCATTATTGTAGAATCATAAAATCATTGAATAGTTAGGTTTGGAAAAGACCTTATGATCATTTAGTTCCAACATATTTTCTTTACTGCTGTAAAATTTTTACTGTCATACCTCCTTAGAGCAGTGGATTGATGCTAGAACAGAAAGAAATAACCTAAGTGTGGCTACTTTGTTGTGGTTAACTCCTTTCTTTGTTTCTTTTTTCCCCACTTTTATTTAGTTCCCTCGGATGTGTTTTTTATAAATTCACTATGGAAAGGATTTTATGAATATTTAGGAAAAAGACAGCCTGCTACTCTGACAGTTGATTGGTTCAATACTACAAGCAGCAAAGTGAATGCCACATTCACTGAGGCATCCAACATACAGATCAAACTATCAGGTAGGTTCAGAATTTGATATTAAAACAGCTGGTTTGGGATTTTGTTTTTCTGTTCAGTTCTGTTGCATTTTCTGCCAAACACAAAACAAAAACTTCATGTTTTCACTAAAATATTTTTCTGATTATTTTGCAATAAGAACAAATCTAATGTAGTGGTCTGTACAAAATTCAGTTAAATTGCATGTGGTCACCCATACATTTTTTTTCCACTTACACTTCAAATAAATATTAAGTAGTTTTTTTCATCTCAGACTGTTGGATAGTATTGCTGTGTTGAACTCACAAGTAATATTATAGAAGCAGACAAAGGGTCTATAGCCGTTTTAAGAACTGTACCATTGGAAAGCTCCATTATTCAATAGTGATTAAGATCTGCTTGAAAACAATATAGTCTTGATAATGTCATAACATAAAATAGAAACAGATTATTAACTTAGTTAAATTAGATAACCTAAAAAATAACTTAGGAACTTCTGCATAACTTAATCAACATTGTGAAATTCTTTCTGCAAATCTGACTGTGAACTTCTAATTTAACCTCCGCTCACGGTTACATTTGGAAAGAGCATTATCAGTTATCAGTACCTTTTAAGGCTGAAAGTTCAGAGACAATTTCAGGAGTTGGCTGCCAAATAACAAATGGCAAATTTTCATTCACTGCACTATTGATATTTATACAGCAATATATTGTTATGTGAGTAAAATCCAAATTTTTCCTGTTCAAAGAAATTCTATCTGTATTCAGAATTATTCAAATACTGTATAAAAAGAAAAAAATATTCTTGCTCATTTTTGTGTAAAATTATACTGGACAAAATCATCTTTGCATCCTATTATCAAATATATTGTGGGCAAAAGATCAGTAGAATAAGATCCTGCTATTACAGCACTTGAAATCTTGTACAGGTTGTAAAACTCTGCTATTACAAAATGTTTTCTACAAAATGTTTTAGTTCTAAATCAATATATTTTGCTTTGAAAGGACATTTGAATAAACTGGTTTAAAAAAATGTTTAAAAGACATGTGTTGCCTCCTTTATGTTACTAGGTGTTTACAAGAAAGAAGAAGCCCATTTGCTATTGAAAGTCTTTGAGATTAAAGGACCTAGTGAAATTTTTGCAAGCAAGTTTGAAAATGATAACTGGGCACTAGATGGCTATGTAAGTAATTGGACTGCTATGGGTAAAGCTTGCTGAGTTTTAAATAACTTGTATTTTCCTTCCTAAACATTTATCCAAATTTTTATATTACTAGCATGGAATACGGTGATATTCCATACTGTAGTTGTCAGTGTAGAATTCACTTTATTTTTCTTTTCAAAATGTATACAAGCTTCTATCTTCCACACTCTCATTAGGAATTTTAGTTTACTAAGGAGAAGGTGGAGTGCTCAACATAATTTGCCATGATTTTGCCTTGTTTTCTTAGATGAAAGTAAGATTTTTATGTTTAGAAACATTGTTCATTTTTGGTTTGGGAAATAGTTCCTGTAATAAAATTACATTTAATCTTGAAGAAAAAGTTCTTTTACTCTTTGTGGTTCTCCTTTGTGTCTCATAATGCTTTCTATGGAAAACAATTTAAAATCTGACAATTCAGTAGACTTTTATATCCATAGACTAATTCAGTTATGTGTTTCCCAGTTGAAGAATTTTAAAACTCAGCAGTATACATCAGATATTTTAAAGTCACCCCATGTGTTATTTTTAAACTTTAATACTGTTGCAAACTTAAAATGATAAATACTGCACAAGCAGAGATTTTACTAATATTTTAAAGGATAGAAGTGAAAGTCTGGGCTCTGTATTTCTCCTCTAAGTCAGAAAAACAAATTGCTAGGCATAAACATTCTTACTTCTTTATTTCAGAATTATTTTTCCTGTTTTATCATATTTTAGGTATCCTCAGGGTTTGAAAGAGGGGGTTTTACCTATCAAGGTGATATACATGGAAAAGACTTTGGAAAATTTATGCTCCAAAGACAAGGTAAGTATGTTCATAGAGCTTTAATATATATAATCTTTTGGGGTCTTTCAGGAGTGAATCCAGCAAATGACTCACCTATCTAGCTTAAAAAAGTATGTTTCTTTCATGCCATTGCTATTAAAAAAAATGTAGTGGAATATGCATATTTGAAATAATCTGTTCAAGTCCCAGTTTTACTCTGGTTAACATATTCCTATCTCATCTTTTCAGGTATAGCAACCAGAGAATGCCAGTACAACTGCTTGCTTTTGAATGACTTTGAATGTCTTTGTGAATGTCTTTTTGAAAATAACAGGGTGTCATGCAATTCAAAGACACTTTCTGCTCAAATATATAAATTGCAGTCAGAATCATATGGGAAATTAAAAAGAGAGAATCAACACTTGTTTTATTAATATCATTTGGAGTGCTTGTTGCTGATGGATACTTTCGGAATGTATATGTATTTATATAGAATTCTACTTTACTGTGAAAAATATGAAATGGGTGGCTGATATATATATATCACAGATATGGACTCAAGTGCGCCAGCAGCTGATGAAAAACTAGTTATACTGCTCATAAGATTTCTTTTTCATTAAAACTGATAAAATATTTACACATGAAATATTATCCAATTAAATAGTTGGGGAAAATACCAAGTGTAGACATCTGCATTTCCTGGTCCTGGAGCTATTACAGAGTGGTCAAACCACAGCATATATAAAGCAAAATACCACGACATAGAGAAAGAGGACAGCGTAACCAATATCTTTATGGCAGACTCTACCTACTTTTATAAATTGTCTTTTTTCCATTTACTTCACTGGTGCTGTACTCAGTGTCCTTCAAAGTTCTGCCAAATCTCCCTTGTATTTCTTTGCTCTATGAACTGCTGTAGTAGCAGTTATGCTATGGATTTGCTCGTCTTGGCCCCCTCTCAAATTGCTATATATATTTAGTCACAATGTTTAGTCACTCACTTTCAGAGTCTCAGACTAAGAATTGCCTATTACTAAAGCCAAGTAACAATTTCAGTCTTCAGAGTAAATTTTTAGTCTGGGGCAGATTTTTTGTCTACCTGTACCTTTATGCAATTCTTATCACTGTAATATCTAAGCTGCTTTTTCTTTCTGATTTTAACAAGTGCACTATAAAGGTAGAGCATCAACATTTTTTGAAACATCTGTCTTGTTAAGCAGTCTTTGATAGTCAAAATATTGAGACTACGGTCTGTTGTTTTTTCTTGGGTGTGTGTGTGGATTTGTATTTTTTTTTAATTAGCCAGGCCAAAAAAATATCCATGCTTTGACAGCTACCTAATAAAAGCTTAGATCCATGTGTTATATTAGTAAAATTAATAATTCATGGACCAAAAGGTCAAGGGGGATGATCCTGCCCCTGTACTCTGCTCTCATGAGACCTCACTGGGACTATTGTTGCAGTTCTGGTGTCCTCAACATAAAAAGGACATGGAACTTCTTTAAACTGTTCCATGTCCTTTTTATGTTGAGGACACCAAAACAGTACACAATACTCCAAGTGGGGTCTCATGAGAGCAGAGTAGAGGGGCAGGATCACGTGCTTAGTAAGGATCCATGGGATATAGCTCTAGAGGGCGGGAGGTCCAAGACTGTTGATTGATATTCAAGCATCACCTGCTGCAAAATCAGGAGTGTTGCATCCCAATTACAGGGAAGAGCTGCAGGAGGGCCAGGAGACCTCCTTGAATGGATAAGGAGCTGCTGAGGAAACTTCGAAGGAAAATAGAGTCTGATAAAAGGTGGAAGCAAGGACAGGTGGCCTGGGAACAATACAGGGATGTTGTCTGGGAAGTTACACACAAGGCTAGAAAAGATAAAGGCCAGTTAGAATTAAACTTGGCTAGGCATGTGAAAGATAACCAGAAGGGATTCTATAGGTATATGGCAAATAATAGACAGACTAGGGACAACGTGGGCCACCTCTGGAAGCTATCAGGAGACCTGACAACCGTGAATTTGGAGAAGGCTGTGATTCTTAATGAAAATGCTCTGGCCACACCATCCAAGTTTTGGAAGACAGATGCAGGGACTGTGAGAATGAGGACCCTAAGCCCACTGTAGGAGAGGATCTAGTTTGAGACCATCTTAGGAACCTGAATGTACACAAGCCCATGGGACATGATGAAATCCATCTGTGTGTCCTGAAGGAGCCAGCAAATGAAGTTGCTAAGCCACTATCCATCATATTTGAAAAATCATGACAGTCAGGTGAAGCTGCCGACAACTGGAAAAAGGGAAATATAACCCCCATTTTCAAGGGGACAATGGATGAGCCAGGGAGCTACAGGCCAGTCAGCTTCACCTCTGTGCCTGGCAAAATCTTGGAGAAAATTCCCCTGGAAGGCATGCAAAGGCACATGAAAAACAACAAGGTGACTCGTGACAGCCAGCATGGCCTTCTATGATGGGGCTATGGAACTGATGGACAGGGGTAGAGCAGTTGATGTCATCTACCTGGACTTGTGCAAAGCTTTTGACACTGTCCCACATGACATCCTTGTTTCTAAGTTGGAGAGACATCAATTTGATAGGTGGACCACTCGGTGGATAAAGAACTGGCTGGATGGCCACACGCAAAGAGTTGTGCTCGATGGCTCAATGTCCATCTGGAGACCAGTAACGAGTGGTGTCCCTCAGGGATTGGTGCTTGGACCGGTCTTGTTCCACATCTTTGTCAGTGACATGGGCAGTGGGATTGAGGGTGCCTCAGCAAGTTTGCTGATGACACCAAGCTCTGTGGTTCGGTTGATATGTTGGAGGGAAGGGGTGCCATTTAGAGGGACCTTGACATGCTTGTGAGGTGGGCAGATGCCAACCTGATGAAGTTGAACAATGACAAGTGCAAGGTCCTCCACCTGGGTCAGAGCAATCCCAGAAACAGCTACAGGCTGGGCAGGGAAGAGATTCAGAACAGGCCTGAGGAGAAGGACTTGGGGGTGTTGGTCAATGAGAAACTGAACATGAGCCAGCAGTGTGTGCTCACAGCCCAGAAAGCCAACTGTATCCTGGGCTGCATCAAAAGGAGGGTGACCAGCATGTCGACGGAGGTGATCCTGCCCCTCTACTCTACTCTCGTGAGACCTCACTTCGAGTATTGTGTGCAGTTCTGGTGTCCTCAACATAAAAAGGACATGGAACTGTTGGAAGAAGTGCAGAGGAGGGCCATGAGGATAATCAGGGAATTAGAGCACCTCCCATATGAGGATAGGCTGAGAAAGTTTGATCTGTTCAGCCTGAAGAAGAGAAGGCTGTGTGGAGGCCTTATAGCTGTCTTCCAGTATCTGAAGGGGCCTATAGGGTTGCTGGGGAGGGCCTCTTCATGTGGGACTGTAGTGATAGGACAAGGAGTAACAGGTTAAAATTTAAACAAGGCAAGTCTAGATGGGATATAAGGAAGAAATTCTTTGCTATAAGGATGGTGAGGCACTGGAACAGGTTGCCCAAAGAAGTGGTAAATGTTCCATCCCTGGCGGTTTTCATGGCCAGATTGAACAGAGTCTTCTCATGGGAGGGAGTTTGAACTAGATGATCTTAAGGTCTTGTCTAGCCCTAAGTATTCTATGATTCTGTGGTTCTGCAAGTCTGAAATGTGACAGAAGGTTAAGGTAGTGAAAAGCGCTAAGGTACCGTGTTTTGTCATGTTTAGTGATGAGATGTTGGAATTCTGAAATTTCAATGGGAGCTGTCTTCATTTTAAATGGAATTACTTCCTAGTATTTAATACATTTTGTAGTTGCACAAAAGCGTATTAGCAATTGAAATGTCTAAGTTTTAAAAATATCTAAGAGAACAAAAGTTTGCCTCACTCTGCTTTCACATTGAGCTTGAACTGCAAGAAATCATAGATAGGTTTGCTGCTTTCTCAGTTTTGTAACTTTTTCAGTAGGCTTATGAAAACAGCACAATGCCTGGGTCTCTGCTTTTTTAAGTGGTCTGTTCCTAGAGTCCTAACAAGACTGATTGATGTTGTTGCAATGAACAAGGGAGTTACAGTGTTTATATACTTGTGGGCTGAAGTGTTTCTGAGTGGTAAATACCAGTGTCTCTTATTCTTTTCTACTAATATCAGCAAAAATAACACACAATAGCAATCCCAGCTATCTATCCCAACCTGTCCTCACTGTGCTTTCTCCCTGTCCTGGTCTTTCCTTCCTTAAATAGAATCTGTATATTGCTCTCTGAAGAGCTGCAATTTCAAACTGACAGCATGGTCTTGTCTCTCAAAATACCTTACTTTTTTCCTATTAAAAAAGTTCTATGCTTTTCACAATAAAATTAATTTTCATTCTTCACAATTTGCATTGTCCAGTTGGCCACCTATTCAAGCAGTTTGACAAAGTCTGTTTTATATTGATGGAAAAATGGGTTCCTCAAAATGTCTTACAGTCCCAGTTATCTGCTTATCCGCAACAGGAACCCAGATGATGTGGTCTCACTGCCTGTTATTTCTAAGCTTAATATTAAGGGTGCAGATAGAGAGTACTTTTTGCAGTATTAGTATTTTTTTTTGCAGAAGTTATATCGCTTCACTTACTGAATTAGTGACTCATGAGAGATGCAGTTCATAGCTATTTTACTTGCTGTTACTTACATGTTAAACAATGTTGACAGTTATTGATACATTATTAATTGCTGTTAACATGATTTATACTATGATGCAGGATGCTATTTATTTCATGTTTTTTAAAATATAATTATTTTATCAATAAACCATTCTCATTCATTTTGAATCAAAAGAAAACCGTGAGGTAGAAAACCTGGGTATTTTATTTCTGTCCTTTTTCTTTCATTTCAGGTCCTTTAAGTGCAGACACAGACCTTTCAAATCACTATTACGGTACAAACAGCAGTTCTGTTGCTGCTGCCATCCTGGTACCATTCTTTGCTCTAATATTATCAGGGTTTGCATTTTACCTCTACAAACACAGGTATTGTAAACACTATTTATCCGGTAACCAAATAAGGTTTGTGTTTTAATTTTCATTACAGTTTCAGAATATCTTCACTCTAGAAAGACAAATATTTGTAAGCATTCCCTTTAAAGGGGTTCAGTGCAGACAGTTCTTAGTGGTGAACAAGTAGAAAAATGCGTCACTGTATTAAGGAACAAAGACCCATCAATCTTCTTGGCATATTACGCTGAATCAGATTGAAATCTCAGGTCATACATTTTATTTTTTCATGTGTGGTGCTTCTTTCAAAATGCTTACAAGTAGTAATTATACAAGCTGAAAAATCCATAAAACCCATGAAGGAACAGCCCATAATGAGACTACTTAAAGTACATGCTGAATAAGCTATTGGATACTAGTAGAATAGGCACCACTTCAACTCATATGAAACTTTCTGTGTCAATGGATAATAGAATAAATCCTACCATCTTTTCCAAAATTTGGTTTAAAATCTGAAATTTATGTTTCTTTTGAACACCTGTTATGATGACTGCTATTTGGCCAAAGCTTTCTGGAGCAACTTTTTTGTATTAAGCTACAATACTCTCTAACCTCCTTGTGTTATTTACAATTTCTAAAAAGGTGCTTAAGAGAAATACTGGTTTTTAATAACGTGTTTAAATCTTGTTCTATAACCATCATATCAAGAGTATTTTGTGACTGTAAGAAATCACCTAGACAAAATGAAGTCAACCATTGCCCTGTGATGAACTGGACTATCTACCTACTTCAACCTTAGATGATTTTCAAAAAGAAGTTGCAGTGCAGCTTGGACTTGTGAACTCCTGTTAAAATGATACATGTCCTGAAATATAATACAGCCTTTTGTTAAAAAAGAAAAAAAAATACCAAAAAAAAACCAAGAAAGCAAAACAAACAAAAACCTGCTCAGGAAGAGCTGTGAGCTCTCTCTCAGAACATGTTATTTTAAGATACCTTTCTGATGGCTACAGATCTGCATTCTCAGATAACCCCTGTTCTACAGCGGGGGTAACCTAAAGTGCAGCATACAAGCACAAGCATTCAGATCAGGCAAAGAGACAAAATGTAAAGGAACATTGATGTAATTTTGCTCTAAGAGACAGCAAGCTCTGAAAAAAAAAATCAGTAGAACTGCATAGTGACATAGGGGTTCATTTTGTGGTTTATTATATCAAGTCTATTATGTCATGCATGAGCAGTGGAGATTCTGTTTTCTTTTTAATAGAAATATGTATGTATTTAAGAGAGAAAAAATTAAGTCTTCAGACAAGCACTTGCAATCCCAAAGTTTATGGTACTGCTGATGCAGAATTACAGTTCTGCCTAAGTTAATCTAATTTAAATGTATTAGGTACTTGAAAAAGATGTTTATAACTTAATCTTTCAAAGAATAATGTTCTTTTTTCACAGTTTCAAAAAATTTCTTTTGTTAAACCACAATTTTTAGAAGGGTTATCACTGTCATATTGTCATGAGAAAATTAAAAACTTAATTACTGATGTAATGTAACTTTAGGTCACCTTTATTCTGTTCAAATTTCAAGAAAAGAAGACAGAATCTGAGACTTTTGAAGGGACATTCTTGAAATTACCTTAATGATCAGAATAACATGAAATTTTTACAATGATGCAATAGCAGTTATGCCACTAAAGGCTGTCTATATCAGAGAATTTGAAAGTCTTCTTAGGGGATGATTTTATGGATGTTTCTGCTGTGCCTATGTCAGACTAATATAATCTAATTAGAACAAAGGTTTTTAAACCCTATTTTACACAGTTTCTGTACCTTTTAACTCACAGGCAGAGATAACAACAGGATGAAGACAACATCTCATTCTTTCTGGACAAAATTAAAATATATTTAATTATGTACACTTAGTAAAACTTCTAGTTAAACTTTCTAGCACATTTTTGGTACTTCTAAAATGAAAATATGGGGGAAAAGACATTTATGAGTAACAAAATTATTTGCAGGTTGTCAGTTTTGGTCACTGACTTTTTTTCCAATGACAATTTCTATCTGCTATGTAAAACAGAATAATTCTCTAGAAAAAGAGTCTGATTTTCAAGAACCCTTTTCTGAAGTTTTATCATAAGAATCTTTTCTAGATTGTTTTATTAAGCACCAAGTATCTACATTTTCCACTCCTTCACTGACTGTCTTTCCCTATTTCAATTACAATCATGAAATTATATACTGAACCTCCCAACCCTAACTATTCTATGATTCTATGATTTAAAGTAGGAAAATATAATTTATTAGGATATCATTTTAGTGGATATATCAGAAAGTCTGCACAATTCTGTTTTACTTTTCATTTAATTACTGGCTTCATATGTTGGAACAGAAGACATAAAGATGTGAACATCTTTGAAGTTTTGATGTGTTCTTCATGGTGGTAAAATAACTCTCCAAATTATGAGTGGTTACTAAAAGATAAGTCTTTGTATCTTTCACATTTGAATGACAAAATTTATGAGAATATTAGTTAGGATTCGATGAATCTGATTAAGTATATTTCATCATATAAAATCTCTATCAAGTTACTTAATATTTATTGTTGGAAGTATTTATGGAGGTAAGCAGGCATATTAAGGGCAGATTTATCTGAAATAACTGAAATTACTGTCCCTTGTCTGAAGGTTACTACCACTACTAGTTCAAGATGTTCTGGACACTTGCTGTGTCGGTGCAAGAGTTGCCTGATTGAGTCTATGCTGGCTGACTTTACATTGGCTTAGATTTAGTATCCACGAGAACTATTACAGTACTTCAGTGGTATGGTAATTAGCAGTTGATGGCAGCACATCACGACACCATTCCCTCTACCTCTGCTCAAAAACCTCTAAGCCAATAAAACCTGTGTCTGTATATCTCATCTAAACCTCAAGATGCTAACAAAAGGATGAAATAGGAGACTGTCACTCCTGTCTTTTGATGTCCACCTAGCCATCTTCTCCTGCATTCAATTCTTCTGAATTTATATGGATTTTTGTGAGAACATTTGCCCAGTGGCCTTCCTAAGTATCCTGTAAAAATTAGTGTGGGGAGAATTGCAAAAGTCCACAAAAGTCAACTAGAATATGCTTGAGGGTGACCAAATTAAATTCACCAATTAAAGATGCTGCTGTATTTTTTACACTGGTATCAATGTTTTAGAAATACAAAGATATATATTTGGAATTGATAAAGTGTTAGTTTAGTAGAGCTGGAATAAATGTTTCCACTCTCTGTAGACATTCTCTTATGGTTAGTCTGTCAATCTAAAACTGAAAAAGTAATCAGAAATTATCATAATTGTTAGAACTGCCATAAAATATTATGTTATCAGTTCCAACTTTACTTTTGTTTGTACTTTTGTTGTACATTGCTTTAATTTTGGCTGTCAATTTTGGCATGAACAACAAGCTATGAAATTGTCATTCTTTTGACAATTTTGTAATGAAAATTTCATGCCTATATTTTGCCCTTATTGTCTCTCTGCTTTATAGCATCAACTTGCGTGTTAGGAATTTGTTTTCTTTTCAATCTATGAAAAGCAACTTACAGACAGATTTCTCTTAGTTTTTAAGTCCCTGCAACATCCTTTATGGGTCTCCTTTTATCATTTTTGACAGTCACAAAACTTGTGTAGACAGGATGAAAATATTATAGATAAAACTTGCAATAATTATAGATTTTTTTTTTTTAAGGAATACTAATGATAATTTTCTCTCTCTTTTTTTTTCACAGATCAAGACCAAAAGTGCAGTACAATGGGTATGCTGGGCATGAAAACAGTAATGGACAGGCTTCATTTGAAAATCCTATGTATGACACAAACTTAAAACCCACAGAGGCAAAGGCTGTGAGGTTTGATACGACTCTGAACACAGTTTGTACAGTGGTATAGCCTTCAGTGCCCAATATGACTGATTCATAGCCATACCTCTGATGGACAAGCAGTAATTCCTTTGGTGCCATATACCAGTTTCCCTTCTTCTCTTGGCTTTGCTGCTGTAATCTTTAACATCATCTGTCAGCCTACATGCAGCTCAATTTTCTGGTAAAACGTGTCAGTCTTCTGGGGATCAGACAAAGAATAGTTTTTCATCTAAAAGATGGATCGAAATGCCTGGCTGCATCTGCTTCAAATCAAGGCACACTTTAAGGAAGACTGCCAAGTCATGCCAATTTCTCATATTTAATGCCTCAGACTTTCATATTTGTATGTGGCTGGATGCCTTTCAATGCATTCTTCTGGGCACTTGGATAAATCCTTTGAGTACTGTGACAAATGATAGCACCACAGATTATCCCCGGAAATATTCTGAAGAAATCAAGCTCTCTTGAAGGAGAAGACAACCTTTCTTGAGTTGCATAAACCTGCAAATGCTTTACCATTGAAATCGTGCTAAAATTAAAGAAACTTACACTGTATCTCACACATAGGGCAGTTTGGCAATTTCCCAATCAGCCATTATATTGCAAAATGTTAATGCACAATTTTTTTGCACTAGAGTATTATGGCTGACTAAGATACTGATAAAAGTATACAGGGTTTCCACATACTGTCCATTGTATATAGACATTCACACACTCTTTGCCAAGCAAAACATTCCACAACAAATTTACTTGGAATATTAAATTATGAGCCCTGTGCTTAGCACCAGTTAAAATCACGTGTGATAGAGAACAATATTTCTTTTATCAATTTTTTACTAATTTTCTTTGTAAACATGATTACGAGTCACTGGAGACTTTCAGCCAGAACAAGAGCCCATTTCTCAGAAAATTTCATTGCCAGTATTGTTTTCTTTGAAATCAGTCATCAATCACCATTGTCAGTATCATAATATTATAACAGCAGGGGGGTTAGCAGCTATTGCTGCTTGCCATGTACAAATGTGAATAGTAATTTATTTTAGATAGCTCATAAAGCCTGTGAGCCTGTGCTCATAATGCAGTCTTCCCTTTTGCATTGTTTTCCATTTTTTTCCAGTAATATGACATCATTTTCTGATGTTAATGGAACTAAACCACATTACAGTAGCATATGTAAACCCAGTGCAAATTTTGTCTATAACAAGCTGTCATTCCGTTTCTACTTTGAACAGAGAAATATTCAGTTATCTTTGCTTTTTGTTTCTTTTCAGAATTTTTAAATGCACTGCTTACTGCTTTTATACTTACACAGTTTGGCAGAGAAAGTTTGACATTTGTGAATATGAATGATTAAATCATTAACATTCCTCAGAATTAGAGGTTTTATTGAATGAAGCAGACAAACAAATGAAAAATGCCTTTGGGCATATAAATTGAGGTTTAAAATTAGGAAATTACAGGAAACAAGTGAAGTCTGATTTTAGACACTTTGAACTCAGAAACCAGGAAAGTTGCTTTCCTTTTTTAAAAAATTAATTATTTGTTGTTGTTGTTTCAGTTTTCTGAATTTCAAACTGTCTTATTGTCCAGTTGCTGTAAAAAAAAAAAAAAAAAAAAAAGGCAGAATAATGTTTCTGAACTCTGTATGTGTGTAGGTCTGGCTGTTATACAGAAACCAAAAAGATAATATAAGCCCAGTAGCAGGTTTTTCAGCTAATGTTGCAGAACACAAGGAAAATTTCAAAGGTAATCCTTGGTCAGCTTAACAACTCTACATCTGTTGGATGAAAAATACCAGCAATATAATTCAGTATTGTAGGGCCTCCAGCTGTTATATTCCTCATATGAGCAAGAAACTCAAGAAAATTTAATAAATAATCCTTTCAGTCAGTTCCTTGTTCACTTTGTTAGTAGTTGGCTTTCCTTTTCTGGTTTGTTTCAGAAGTTTTTTGTGCATTAAGTTTCATTTATTTGGCACATCTCAGAGCCCTTCACATTTCCTGAGAAAGAACCAAGTCATCAGATCAAAGTTTCTTTCCTGATCCTCCCCCATGTAGAGGAAGTTGCTCTGAAAGTGAAGAGCAGAAAAGAGGAACAGCAGGCCAGGGAGGAAAGCTTTTGTGTCATTAAAGTTTTTGACAGTTGCTTGACATTACTGCTTTGCAAGTCTTTTCATTAGTGGCAGTGGCAGAAAAAAAAAAAGATGGATTAGCTGTTATTCATGTTTTCTACTTCAGTGTATTCAAAGTCCTGTCTTGCTATGACCACCGAGGAATGGTCTTAGGAAAGACAATGCTTAAATTATTTGATCTTTTGTGTTATAATGCCCAGATCCTGTGAATCCTTTATTCAATGGTTTATTTTGGGTAGGTTGTGTAAGGAGTGTTTTTCCCAAGTGTTCTTTGATCAGTGACACTCAAAATTGGGACGCACTGGCAAATTATCCTAACGTGTATTTGAGAACAGGAGCTTCAGACTGGAACTCAAGTAAAACAAAGCATTCGTAGTTTTATCTGTTCTGTCTACATCCTTCAAATGCTTCTACTTCTCCGCTATGTTTGAGTCTTCTGTTCAGGTTGGATCTCTTTCTCTTGGAGTTATTTTACAGAGGGCTGTATATGCATGCACTTACATATGGTGCTTCATCAGAATAAGACTCTTAAAACGTTGCGCAGTGGCTGGGTTAATGGCAGCCAGGAAACGTGCTTTCTGAGATATATGCAGAAGCCTTTTTCCCCAGTGTTGACCAGATCATTATGATGGGCTAATAATACATGCTATATATTTTTTTTAAAAAACAGGTTATGTGCTTCAAAGCTGTTAAAAACTGCTGCTTGTATCACACATCTTGCCTTTCTCCAGGCTAGCTGCAATAATTTTTTTTCTTGTGTAAAATATTTTGTAAACAAACAAAAGCTGTTATTAAAAGAAAAAAAAAAGGGGGGGTGGGGGGGGAGAGCTGGGGAAGAACGCTGGCATTATGAACAAGTCAATCTAATTTTCATTCCCAGTATTTCATTCTGCCATTTCACTACATGCTGCTGTGACATGAAGTAGGTGCAAAAGAACTTTTTGTACAGAGATATATTTTTTATGAAGAATTTGTAAAATTATTAAATATGCTGTACTTTTTTGATTAATGTAGGTAAATTGTTAAAAATAAATGTTTTTACAATACAAAATATTGTAATTTTCCCAATAATGTAAAATTTACCATCTTTAGCTGATTTTCAGTTCTGATCCTATTACACATGTATTAATATTAAAGTGGCCTGTTAAAAATAAACAGTATTCTCTTTGGCAAAACAAACAAACAAAACAAAAAGCTATAAAAGATTGTAATATAGCCTGTGCAATGCCACCAACCTTGAAAGCAAACTCAGAGTTCTAATTAAATATTTAATTTAGATTTTCAGCTTTTGTGTGACCTGTTCTTATTAACTTTTCCCTTCCGTTTACTTTTATGCTTTTAAAGTTCATTACTTTAGCTTGTCCTTTAGAATCTTAATCTTGTCATTTTATGTTAAAGAGCGTTGTGTACCTTGGCAAAAAAATTCCAGATGCTTTGTAGTAAGATGTGATCTACCTCCTGTTATCTTAGGCTTATCATTCAGGTTTTCAAATAGGATTTAGGATGAGACTTAGGCTCTCAGATCATTGGTTTTATTAAAAAAATAACCTGTTTATTCATCCACAAGCCTGCATCCTACCCGTGAAAGTGATGGATCACATGGAACCAGAGGTATTTACAATTCTAACATCTGAGAGCTAGTTCTGCAATCACTTAGGTGTATATATTTCAACTAAAATTAAAATGCTTACATATGTAAATATAGCCACATATATTAGTGTTTTCAGAATCAAGACGTGAAATTCTGAACATTTTTTAAATCTTTACTTTACTCTGTATTCATGTAAAATATTTTTTCTATTTGATTTACTTGTTGAAAATTAAGGAAGAATGTGTCAGGCTTGAAGAATATTCTACCCATTACTACTTTGGGAGTCAGTGGTAGCATATGACTGGTTAACGTACTTCTGAAAAAAGATACGTGCATGTCCTTGCTTCCTTTCTCATCTTCACAATCTGTCTTTCTGGTAATATATATTTAAGACAGTTGTTAAAAGTTCTCATCTCTCGGAATGATCTGACTTTCCTTCTGACACTAAGCTATAAGCTACAGTCGCTAATACTATCAATGCAGGCATTGCGACATTATCTGACAGGGAGTCATGACTTTTACCTCTTATCACAAACAAGAGTCTAACATGCAAGAAACAAGAACTGTTGCTCTTTTCACTATCACCAAGCTGCAGTGCTTGAATATTGTTTCCGTTTACTATTAATTGAAAACTGCAACATGGTATATTTAATTTTGGGTTCTAGACAAAACATTTATAGAAAACAAATCTTTTCTGAGTGTTGAGAATAGTTATGTAAGAGCCACTCTCAGTTAAATCTGTAAAGAACAAAAAAATTTGGTTTTCAGCTAGCATCTACTAGCTCTGTAGCAGTAGTGAGATCATAAGCAGTGTCAAAGGGATAGCATGCCGATTGGTATGATTTACTAAAAATGGAAAATTATTTTTTTAAAATCTGCTTTTAATTCCAAACTCCAGTAAACTGCATTAAATGCACTGCTACCTGCTGTAGCATGATTATAACTGAAAGACACAGAAGCCTGAATGCAAATGGTTCCGTGAGAGGACAGAGGTCAGAAGGAGGAAGAAGGAGGTGTTCTACAGAATACTACTTTGAAACAGATAGAATAAATAACTTTTACACAGGTGTCTGAAGTGCTCAAAAAGAAAAAGTAATGTTTTAGGAATCCATCCCAGAAACTTCTACTATTAGTTTCAAAACCTTGTGAATGACAGTCTCCTAACACAGAATGGTTTCCGCCGAAGAGCACAGGGTTGTAGTTTGGACCTTATATATGAATATTTAA
Source organism: Forpus xanthops (assembly GCA_032466535.1). Taxonomy (NCBI): domain Eukaryota; kingdom Metazoa; phylum Chordata; class Aves; order Psittaciformes; family Psittacidae; genus Forpus; species Forpus xanthops. Next base: position 13,963 of record JASSUY010039300.1, on the reverse strand, counting down.
CTGTTGCGTACAAAACTATATTAAATTACAGACATATGTAGTTAACATATAGAGAGATGAATATGCTTGGAGCCTAAGAGAAACTTAGGCTCAGTTTTTTTAGTGTTTCAGGTCTGTTTGCTGCTTCATAGAAGTTTCAGCATCATGAACCTACTAATATGATAGGTAAGAATTTCTTTATGAGATCCACAGATGCCAGCAAGCTGAGTATAGCCAGCTACACTAATCAATAAGAAATACTAAAGTAAGAGCAATGCTTAAGTGTCTGACTTTTGGACCAAGGAACATAAATATTTCCATTAGGATTCATAACAGAGTCACTCAGAGATGGACAGATTGTTCATATCAGGTTGGGATTTGATTTTTTTTTTCTTTTTTTTTTTTTTTTTCTTTTTGCCAGGAAGCTCCAAAATGTAGTGCTTAGTTGGTATGCATTTCCTCTTACACCAAACAGTGTACTTGTCAGAGTGAGACACGGATGATCAGAGTTTAGACAACTTCTTTAGCTCAGTGAGAAGCACCAGGTTGTTAATGGTTGATAAAGAAGATTGTTACAACCACTCAGCTGTTAAAAGAAGGTGTTGGGAAATTTTCGTAACCTCTTTCTTGCAGAGTAGTATTTGATGTAGTAAAAGTTTCCAATAATTCATTTTAGGTTGTCCTTGCAGTCAAAATATGTATGGAGCATTCCTAGTTTGAGAATCCTTTTAACCATGATGTAGGTAACTTTTATTGAAGAAACTTACATGCCTGCTTATTGTGATATGGAGAAACACTGGTATTTGAATTTGGTTGAAGATCAAAAAGCAGCTGGTGGAGGATTTTGAGGATATAACTTCTGAGCTCAGGAAACAAATGTCAAGTACCTCTTTGTATCTTGGAGTATCAAAAAATTGAGTTCACCCATACTGTGAAAGAACACAAGTAAAATGTGTTCAAAGGAAAAGACTATACAGAAATGCAAATGAGCAAACAAACAAAGTGGCTGAACCGAATTCTCTTAAGGACCCCTTAAATCAACAGTTCAGACACTGGACTAGCTTAGCAATGAAATGATACTGTAAATAACATTAGAAGTGCATTCTAAATAATTCAGGATTGGAAAAATGTAAGTATCAACTGAAAAAATGGATACAGGTAACAATAAAAAGATTATAGGCAGAAATTTGTTAAACTAAAAATATCACAAAAACTGCTGCTGATTCTTGGGATGATAAGGGAATTTTGTAAAGGTTGTGAGGCATGAAACAAATTTGAGTAAGGAAATACTAAGTGCAGTGTTTGCAGTTAGCAAACAAGAATAATATAAGTATTTGATACTTAGAATTTTTCACCTTCTATTTTGTAATTGGAAAGAAGTAATGTTAGATATTTACTTCACAAGGGATTATAGGGATTATGTAGTACTAGCTAGACTTTTTGTAAATAGGAAGGATTTAAGCAATAACTGATACACAGAAACATTTTTAAAAGTCATAAATGACACAGAACCTGGTATTCCTTATGAAATTGTCTGAGCAATTCTTGACTATGAAACAATTTTGATTTTGTCTTTAAAAATAAAAGAAATGCCAGATGCCTGGAGAAGTACTATTATTGTACTGAAAATAAATAAATGACTAAGCAAATTACCATTTATCCTAATACTAAAATTTAAGAAAAAAGAAAGGAAATCTGATTGAGGTCATTTCGACAGAAAGTAAAATGATAGGATAGGGTTAAAATCTTTTCAACTGATTTTAGAAAGAAAGTCAAATATCATTTAATTCTTGAAAGTCTGATTGATAGCATAACTGTTTATATATTTAATTAAGAAACAACTGATTTAGTATCACACAATAATTAACAAAAATAGAGATCAGTAATTATGCAAGCAATTGATTAAGAAATAGCTCTCAAGCAGACAATAGGGAATTATCACTGAAAAAGGCAATGTTGGAAAAAATCCATGGATTTGCTTCTAGGCCTCATGCTGCTCAACAGTTGTGTGTAAATAAGGATAATAGGTTTTAAAAAAGAAACTGTAGATAATACAAGTGATTACAGGATGATAAGTGATAAAAAAGTTGCATGCCACAATTTGATCTGGTTTCTAAGTTAAGTCTATTTCAGCAAAGTGTTTCTAATATAACTGAGAATAATCAGAAATAAGAAATAAGGACATTGAGGCCCTGTTTGTAAAAGGGATATTAGATCCTGCAAAGTAGTATCTTGAAAGGGATTTGCAAGCATATTAACTGAATTACTGCAGCAAAATATGAGGAATTGAATCACTGGATATAAAACAAGTACTAAGAATAGAAGAGTGATTTTTAGTCTTATTGCTTATGAAAGTCTGTAAGATTATGCATGTATTTCTGCAGTTCACTTTGGAGATAGGATGCCAGGAAAAATTTGAGAGGATGCACAACAATATACAAATGTGTTTTAAGGTCTACTAGAAATAACTTCAGCAAGAAATTTATTTAATCAAAAAGATCAATCAACAGTATACTACTCTATATTCATGGGATTACTGAACTGCTGTTTCATTTAAGGAAAAAGCCATAACAAAAGCTTTTAGTACACTTGAAACTATAGCTAGACAAAAGGGAAAATTAGTCACACACATTTATGAGTAGAGAAAATAAACCTGTGATTTAATTTACCAGGAGAAATTATCTGTTTGCTATCTCTTCATTGCATCAACTAAGCCTGATCGTTTTCATGTAAGCTAGTCATTAGTTCTACATTTAAAATCTAGTGGTTCTTTCATGTCTCAGCTCTCTGAATAAAAATAAATAAACAAAAATCAAAAGAAAAATTAACCTAGGTTCTATAAAGCATAAGGTATCTAATCTGGCTTTTAGGAGCCTCAGTCCAAGGATCTAAGTAATGCCTCTGCCACTTTATTGAGTTATGCCAATACCAACATTAAACCCCTGACACTGAGGGCAGTTATCATAGATCCACCCACATCTACACTATGAATCTCTTTTAGATTCCGTAGCAACGTGATCACATTGACACAACTGCGAATGGTCACTGGCATGGATATACCTGTGAAATATTTGAGAGAGTACTAGCTGACCTAGACCAAAGCATATTGGAAACTATTCTTACTGTTTTACAGCATTAATGAACAAACACCCATGCTCAGGAACATTCTAGATCACTTGTATATTTTCTAATACAAATACAGACTAACAGATTTGAGGGGTTCTAGTTGCCCAACTGTTTGTCAAAAGGAGTTCTACTATTAGGCTCCTACAATGGCTAATACCCATCTTATTTGGCAATGGTGATTCAAATAGAATAGTTGCTGTACATTGTATAAGGTACTCTCACTGTGTAAGAAGCATAGGCAGAATGTATCCATCAGCCTGAAGTTTTTGAAATATTTCTTAGGCGCTCATTTAAGAAGCTAACCAAGCTTAAATAAGCTAAGTGAGAAGCCACTCATTCCAGTATAGCTGTAGATAAGTCCAAAACCCAAACATGGCCAGCTGAGGCATGCTAAAGGAGTGTTGAAGGGACATGTATTAAGTCTTGATCTCCATATATGTGATATTGAAATAGAAACTGTTGGGGCAGTAGGGAGACAATCTTGGAATTAACACTGCTCTGCTGAAGTCATTTAGTAGCAAATTTCTTGTATTCTTCATCTTGATTACCTCTATAATACCCATATAAATTAATGAAAACGTTCCAGAACCTACCTTGAAGGAAAACCAGTACAATATAACTTGCCTCTGGTACCTCTACAGTTAAATTTTCTACGCACCCCAAAAAGCTAGACATATCTAATAGCCTGTTGGGAAAGATCCCTGTCATTGCTCCCTAGGCTCAATCTAGACATGGTTTAGCAGGCTGGTGAAGAAGACGTGCTCCATCCAGCATTCTGGAACAAGCTGAGTGTTCATCTGTGTCATTAGGTAGGGAAAATGAGTTAGTAAGCAAGAAATATGAATTAGAATAAATTTCCATGGAACAAATCTATTATTTATCTGAGGATCTCTGCAGGACACAGCATTTTCACTGGGATACAGTGGTTGTGGACTTCAGGGAGTACCCCATATAGATGTACTTCTATAGCAGTAATCCATATGTGTGCACACCAATGCACGGACACCAGATAAGGAGGAATTATTCATATGCAAAAGCATGGCAGTAATATAGCAACCTAACGCAGAGTTCCCTCCTCTTACCTAAAGGGTATTCACCTCTTTCCCAGGTGCATTGAAGGTACATAAGATTCTGGATCCCTGCTCATACAAAGTGGCTTGCAATAAGAAAGAAAAGATACTAATGGGAATTAACATGTGCTGTCTAATATGCTTCTTTCACAGAGACATCTGAAGAGATCTTGGTCACAAGAAGGGGTTGAACTGAGAAGCTGAGCAGAGACAGTTTGGGTTGTAAACCACTGGTATAATTAAAAAGGCTTCTTAAAAGCAATTAAAGGCCCTGCTTAGAGCCCTCTGGAAGTGGAACAATACTCAGGAGAGTTATTGTTGCAAGGGGTCAATTGTCAGTTCTGATGGTCTTTGTTGATGGAGTCATATGGAAGCCAAGAAGTATGTGAACAGCAAGATTCTTCAAGAACCCTTTGATTTGGAAGGGCTAGATGAAGAAACTCCAGGAGCTCCAGAACCCCTCAAAGAGATAGCTTGGGTACACCCCAAAAAGCCTGCTTGTCTTGACGTTAGTGAAAAAATTAAATGGAGAAATAGTAGTTCACCTTCCCTCCATAACTATCCTTTTCTTGTGCATGATACTTGACTTTTGTTTTCTCAGTATTGAACTTTACTGTTATCCATACACACTTTCTTGATCTCTTTCTTTTTTTCGTTTTTCACCCTCCTTTTCCTGTAACTCACCCTCTGGTTTTCTATGACTTCATAAATTAAATTAAAAAAGTAATTCATAAAGATTTTGCTTCTGAATTTTCATTTCAGGAAATAGCAGAGTTTGCTTAAGGTGGGAGATGTATCTGAATGGTTGGGAGAGGGGTTTCTGAGCTTGATTATGAGGAAGCAAGGGTGAAGAGTAAGCAAAAGGGTGGGGTCAAGTACATAGGCAAAGTCTGTGTGCATGATGAAAGTAAAAAGATGAATGGTTTCAGCTATTTGGGGGCATTGTTGTTTTTAAATACTGTTTTAACATAGCAGACTTGATGGATTGTGTGCGATTGAGCTAGCTTTATAACCTGAGAGTGGAGAGAATACACAGCATCTGCCATGATGGAGAATGCCCTTGATGGAGGAGGGAGCTCCCAAGTGCTCCCTCTAGGAGGTAAAAGGAACCTCTCCTGGTCTTTGTGGAATGAAACGCTCAAAAAGTCTCATGTATTCTCTGTGGCCAGTATAGCAAGGTATCTTGCCCATGTGTTTTCTTCAATCCAAATATTATTCCTTTCTCTTGTGAACTCACATAATAGCTAGAAAACATATATGATGGTGGTAAAGTAAAGCAAATTTTATAACTCTGAAAACTACCCATTACAAAGGAGATAAAGTTTTGCTACTGTCAGCAATAATTTTGGGGTTTAATAAGTTGCATTTAATGACAGCTTCTTCTATTTGCCCTAAAAAGAAATTATTGACCTTAAGTTATCCTTGCAGGAGGTCCATCAGCCATAGTCCATCAGCTTATAGACTATAAGGTATAGTAAATAGCTTATTGTCCTATTTCTCCATTTGCTCCTTCTGGAATCCCATTTCTCAGTATCTTCATTTTGAAAGTTTATTCCTAATACAAGGAATTGAATGAGATACTGTATGCTAAGAAAATCTGTGCCATGATTTAACAAAGTAACATGCTTACTCACTCTCCTGCCTCCATCGCCACTGAGATGGGGGGAAGAACTGAGAAAAGGGTAAAACCTGTGTGTTAAGAACAATTCAATAAATAAAATATAATAATATTGATAGCAATAGTAATAGTAATAGAAATAGTAATAGTAGAAGAGGGAAAAGAGAGAAACAAAAGTGAGACACAGTACAATTGTTTACTACCTGCTGACTGATGACTAGCCAGTACATGAGCAGTGATCTTTGACTCAAGACCAACTTCCCCCGGTTTATATACTGAGTGTGACATTCCATGGAATATCCCTTTGGATCATTTTGGCTGGTTTGGGTCAGCTGTCCTGGCTGTAGTCCCTCCCAGCTACTTATGCCCCTTCTCGTTGTTCATTAGCACAGCATGAGAGACTGAAAAGTCCTTGATTTAGGGTAAGTGAAGCAGAGCAAAAGTCAAGACTTAGCAATGACTGCAACATGCATATGTCATCAAAATTAAATCCAAGACACAGCACTGTACTAGCTACTAAGAAGAAAAATATTGCTATCCCAGTCAAAACCAAGTCAAACTGCTTCCCCATAGTCTTTTCTTCCAGTCATGTTTTGTTCTTCAACAAATCATTTATTTTCAGGAAATTTCTGTGATACAGCTATTGCTTATACTCCAACTTTTGGCAAATGGCTTATGGAGGACTTAATAAATGAGCATTATTTGCTAAAAGATTCAAACCTTCCCTGAACTCCTTTCCTGAGGACAAGTTGTTGTAGTGGGGATTTTACCTGTTTCAATTTCTGGTTCTTTCAGTTCTTCATGTGCTTTCACCTTTGTTATATAGACTCTATATAAATTTACTAAATTTGGTAGCTGAAATATTTCACCTTTCAGATACATTCTATCTTTCTTGCAGCAGTAAGGAATAAATCAATACTGTTTTGGGAAATTTTTAAAAGAAAGAATTTACTGTAAAATACTTAATATATACTTACAACATTTTTTTTTTTTTATACTCTCAGCTTCTCAGCCACTTCAAGCAATTCATTTTGAGGACTTTTTGGCTGTATATTTCTAAAGTTAATCCTTTCTATTTTTTCTCTGTAATACACATTTCATTATTTTTGCGTCATATTTTTAGCCATGTTTTGCAATGTAGAAATATCAGGCAACTTGATTTACTGCTGACCGGCCTTCAATGCAGTTTATGACTAAAACAAGATTTTTTTTCCTCTTACCCTATTCAGATTTATATGCCGGCGTCATGGGAATGACCCACAAGCTGGTTTTCATCTTCAAAAAACTTACTGATCTGTCTTATGAAAGTAACATTTTGGAACTGGAAAAAATTTATATTTTAAAATGTCAATTTGAAAATATGGTAGAAACTTGCCAAGACAGATAAAACTAGATTGATACAGAACTCATCTGGAACAGATTTTAAAATTAAGATGCTTAACTAGCAATTTCCCTGTAGGTTATAGTCCAACCTATCTTTTGTGTCCACAGAGCCTAGCTGTTCTTTCTGATTTTAAGACTTGTTTTACTAAGATCCAAATACTTTTGTGAACTCCTTACTTGCATTTTTATGAAATTCTTAAAAACTACTATATATAAAAGCTATAAAATTGTCACATCCCATACATTTTGTCAGAATATACTACCATGGAAACATGTACCTTTGCAAATTTCAGGTGGCATTAGCAGTCTTTATCATCCTTAGCCAACAGCTAAAATCCATTGTCCTTGTTTGCAGCATCCATAAAATGCACAACATCCTGAATCAACTATTTGCACTTATTTTGTGTGAAATACATGCTTTCTTAAAATAGAGGGCAAATAAGAACCAAGCCTCAGGCTTCTAAATGGGGCCAATTATTTGCACTCAAGATTCTTTTTTCTGGATTGCACCTTTAGCTAAAATTATTTTCCTGTCCAGTGTCTATAATAGTTTTCTCTCCATCAAAATTTTTGCTTTTATTTTATGCATAGCTGATACTATCAAGTTATGTTTACATGAAAGAATTCATATGGAATATTTATAAGCTATTATCTTATTTAAATGTAAGGATTCATAAATTTATGAACATAACATGGTGACTTTTTACCCCATGTCTTTAATTTTCCATTGAGTTTAGAATAATAGCTTTAAAAATTGTTGGTGAACTTTCTCTTTTTCATATTTTATAGTCATACTGAAGATTCTTGCATGGCACATGGTTATAGAAGCAGAAGTAAACACTGTTAAAAATTTATCTGCTTTTCACTTCATTTCCTCATAAAGAGTTGGTCTGGGAAACTTATTCTAGCCTAACATTAAGAAACATAACTTATTACAGTTGTGGTATAATAAGGGACAGAAATTTATATGAATAAACATCAATAGCTGCTTTGTGTGTAATTATCTCAGAAACTCAGTGTAGTTGTATGAGTGAGTCCACAGTTTTTCAAAGAAAAGTATAATTGCCCCAAAAAGTAGGAATGCTGTTGCCATCTGCAACAGAGGAAAAAAAAAAAAAGAAAACCAAACAAAGCACTCCCTCAAAGGACTTCTTGTAATTTTTAAAGATTTATTTTGGAGTTATTTATTAGATAACATTGTTGAAATTGTTCTTGTATTCCTCGGAAGTGTGTGTGTAAGATTTGAAAAGTTTTTGGAGAAAATGTGTTAGGGAAAGTGGCAATGGTGCACTTCTTTGTGAGCATTTAAAAACGCTGACACACTGCTTTCCTTATTGAATGTGTAATTTAAGACCTAATGGAAATATCAAACTCCCTTTTGCTGTATCTGTCAATATGTCAGCTTCAAAATCAGTAATGCCTTACTTTCCTTGTGCTGCAGCTGTACAATTTGAACTTGTGGATTCAGGTGGGTGAATGCTACCTCTAAATCTCATCATACTGATTCATGCATAGAATTCAAGCTCATAGCTTTGAAATACAGCCAGTTTAAAACCATGGACTTCAATGCTTTGTAACCTAATATGTTTGAATGTGAGGTCACAGTCATAGAATCATAGAATCATAGAATAGTTAAGGTCGGAAAGGACCTTAAGATCATCTAGTTCCACAAACATAACTTTTCTGCCTGTGGATTCTGCATGATTGGATATTTCTGGCTTGTGTAATTTGTATCAGACAAACCAAAACCAACACAAATAACATAATTTTGATGAGAACTAAACCTTTTAGGCAAATTCTCCCTTATCACTAAGAACTGTTATGTAAATTGAGCTTAAATTACAAACTGATCTTTACTAAATAGCCAAATTTTTCACTTGCAATTGTACTACCTTCATTTTTCTTGCATTTTTCTTTTCATTAAAATTGCTATGAATATTCAACTGAAAATTTGAAACTATGCAGGTGCCAAAACAGTACAAATATTTACACTTAATTGCTTTAAAGTGTATATCTAAAAAAGATACAAATATATTTAAAGGAGTAAACTGGATACAGCTTTATTACAAACGGCAGCATGAACATTATTCACTCAAAAAATAAGAGAAAATCGCTCCTAAGAAAAATTTATTGTATGTGATTTTAATTTTTCGAACACGAGCTTTCTGAAATGTGTCAGAGGACTTTTGGCAGTCTATTTTGAGCATTTTTTACTGCAATTCCTTTAGCCTAAGTTTACAACAGACGTTCCCTCCTTAGAGAAAGGTGAGTCATTCTGGAGGGTAAGGCATTGTGTCTAAAATGAGGAGCTCTGGAATACTTTCCATTTGCAAGAGGGGCATGGTCTCATGACATGATGACTGCAAAATCCCAGTGTCTGTCACTCCCACTCAACTGCATTAGGAAATCATAACCAACAGTTTGAGAAAGGTAAACCTTCATCTCCACTTAGCACTACTGAACAACTTCTGTTTTTCAGTCTGGGTTCTGCTCTGCAAAAAAGACATGGGCTTACTGTGGTAAGCACCAAAAATGATGAAGTGACCAGAGCATCTGTCATATGGAGGAACTCATGCTGAAAGACTTTCATATTTATTAGTTCTATGACATACACAGTCAGCAGTCCAGTTGCGCAAGCTGCTGTTGCATACTACTCATGCTATGCTGTAGTTGAAAGAAAATGCATGCATATATATATATACATATATACACATACATATATGAATATATATATTTACTAATATCTGACTAATCTCAAATTAGAAATACCGTCCTTTTAGGCTATCTCAATGTTCAAAGCAATTCAGAGTGATTCTATAAATACCCATGAGCCAAGTATAAGGAATGAAAGATGTGAAACAGTTGTATTTTTTTTAATTCATTACATTCTACTTCCTTCTAAACCAGTTTACTGTGAGCTCACAATCTTTTTTATACTACACACATACTAGTCCTTTGTCTTTTCATTCAGTGACTCACATTATCTATTGATCGTCAGTGTTGTTGGTATTGAGAAAACAGTAAAACTATGTGCTTAATCTGAGGAATATTCTTAATTTCTCCTCCCTCACTACCCTAACAAAATCCCATCTGGGACATTTCACAGGGTTTAAATGAAGCAGTTGATACTATGCTCACAGAGAAATACTTGAAGTAAACAGAATTAAATAGAAATGCATGTTGTCTTTGTGTTGAAAGATACTTACCCTCCCAAGCCCTCCAGTATCCCTAGATCTGTCACAGAATACCTTAACATACAGAAGTCATGAAATCTTACATTTATTTGGAGTTTGCCATCCCAAATGAGAAGTGAGACATATTTACAGAAGGTAATATACATGAAATTAAAATTTTATTTTCATTTTTTAATCAGCATCAAATTAATCTGTTCAAGAAAGAGAAATTTATATATATATATATATATACATATATATAAAAGAAAGCAAAACCATCCCAACAGCAAAACCAAAAACAAACACAACGCCCCCAAAAAACAGGGATTGCAAATTCCTGAAACAATAGTATTTTCCATCCAAAGAAATGTAAATTCTTAAAACAGCATAATGATCTATGGGAAATAACTAGTGAGCAAAGACAAACTTCAATACATTTAAAACACATACTGGACAAAAATTTATACTTTTTTAATTTTATTCAAAAATTATATTTGCTGAAAAGTAAGTTTTATCTCAAAAAGCATTCTAAAGTGCTTACTTATTTCTGAAAATGTAGATATATTGACGTTTGAAACACTTTTATTCTTTCCAGCATTCAACATGATATTTACTGATATGGGTATGAAAATGTCAGGCAGAGGTGCTTGTAAAGGTCAGATGGGAAGAAATTCAAGCCACACAGGTCACAGCAACAGTATTCTAACAAGTAAAGATATTTCTAAGACCCTTCACCTATAAAAACCAGCTGGTTTTGACTACTGTGGTTTTGATTAATAAATGAACTCATGATATTGAATAGATTTGCATGCTGCATACCATTCCACAAATGTCTATACTATGTCCAATTTACAAACTGGTCTATGACTGACTCCAAAGCCCAGATTAAAGTCATCTAGCTTTATTCTCCTAAAAAAATGGTAGCTAAACTTATTTACTCAGAGCTCCTCAAAATCAGTAGTGAGACAGAGGATAATTTGTTTCACCAGAAGACATGTGCCAGAGAAAGGTAAAATGAAGTGCCTGCTGAAGGTGCCTGTACACAGGTGCTTTATTTAGAACAGCTAACCAAGACTCAATGACCAGTTTTTGTAACAGCTACTATTAAGTGGGAGGAATCCAGGCCTAATCCTAATATATCAGTTAAAATGGATCTGACTGATTTGCATAGCACCATAAAAATGTCTCTTTAAAAGTAATGATGACATTTGACATGTCAAAATATTGGATATTTTGACATATCAGAATGTCTCTCGCATTTTCTGTATTATTTTGTAAACAGAAATATTTTGGTTGCTGCAGTACATACACAAGTATGACAGGTTCAGGCACATCTGACAGCCTGACATTCTGGCAAGAGCAAACTTAATAGGCACTTTATTTGCAGTTTCTCAGTGTGAGGCCTGTTTACCTAGGGATTTTTGATTTCTAAGTGCATGTTTGTAACAGCTGTTCAAAGCTGGAAATCTGAATATTCAAAAATCCCAGGAAAATTACTAAAGGTGTTTTCTCTCTTTTGGGATATATTTTCTGCATATAAGAAAAGGATATGTAGTCTAGACTTATGACAATTCTAGTTTACTTTTGGTGTTGGGCGCTTGTTTGGGCTTCATGTAGCACTACACTTTCCTTCAGGGTTTATGCATAAGCATCGTATGTCAGCACGGAGATTAGTGACATAAAAAGCTTGGGCTACAGCAGCTGAAATGCAGCAAAGTACATACAATATCAGAAATGCCATGGGAAAAGAACTTTTAAATTGAAATTAGTTCCCTTCCTCTTCCATTGCTTTCTTTTTTTAGATTAAACATAGTGTCTTCACTCAAATAGGATACAGATAGAGGAAAACCAGTTCATTTTCTTGACTGAAAAGAAGGCGGGCCTCAGCATATTACATGATGATAAAAACCAAAACATATGGCCTCAAAACTCTGTTGTGTGTAACCAGTTATCACTGAAGAGAGTCTACATGTCTAGGGAAGTCTTTGTTAGACAGTAATGAGGTTATGAATAATTGAAAGTTAACTACCAGATGCAGGCAGGTGCATATTTGTAAAAACAGAAAGAAATGATGTGCACTTCTGTTACTGCATTTACACCACAAAACAACATTAAAAAGTGAGTTAAATTTTGCCTGAATCGTATCTTCCATATTACTTTTACTACTAGTACTTCTGTAATAGCAGTAGAAGAAATTTGTTCTTTATTCCTGAAATACAAAATAATAGTGTTAACTCCCAACTGACAACAAATATAATAAATTTCACATGACCACTGTATTTTTGGAATACTTTCTCTTCAGGAGTACGTGCAGTGATCCTCCTCCTCCTCTATATTTAACATTTCTCTGTGTTCCTGCTTTCATCATCTCAAAATTTGGCATCTTTAAAGGTGCCTTCTTTGACACACATTCAGTTCTTGAGTCAATTACTTCTAAGTTAAAAGTGTAACTTCTTAGGAGTACCCTCAGCAAGTTTGTCAATGACAACAAACTGTGTGGTGCAGTCAACACACTGGATGGAAAGGATGCAACTCAGAGGTATCTTGGCAGGCTTGAAGAGGTGGGCCTGCATATATATGCTGACAGAGACCCATTAGCTAGAAGGTGAAACCTGTGAAAATCGCTTAGAAAGTTAAGAAATATCAATGGCTATTAATGGAAAGTACAATGGATTAATGAAAAAAGAAGTATAATCACTTCAGGATCATGTATGGTATCTTGTCAGGGATTTGTGAGGCTGATAAAATAAAAAATACATGTTTACAATCCTGGTTTGACAACTCACACCTTCTCACACACCCAGGTATATATTCACATGTGAGTGTGCCAGCAGCTTTTCAAGAGCCAGTGCTGCGAACATCAGCAATGCCATCCCACTGGACATCCCAGTTCTGTCTTCTGTTTAGGAGTCAGATGAAGCCAACGTACAAATGGCTTTCTGAATTAAAAATAAGTAACAGCTTCAAAGGACAGATATCTTTGTAGTTATTCTGGTCAGAATAAAAGGTTTGAGATTTGAGCTAGCAAACCTTGTTTGGAAAAGTTTTCTGTTTGCTGCTGCAGATTTCTTTCAGACTGTTTCATATTCCACAATTACTCAACCATACTTTTGTCTTTTCCTAAGAATTTAAATCTCAAATTCTCTTTTCATTTGCCTGACTGTTAACTATTTCTTCAGTTTTTCGAAAGATGTTCATTAATCATTTGCTTTGTCTTCTCATGTATATTTTCAGGATGAAGAAATATGAGAGAAAAATCTATGGAACTAAACTTAACTTAGATCTTTCCTATTCATTAAAAAAAAAATAAAAAAAAATGCATTTCTTCTTAGTGGAGGAAAAAGCAGATATAGAATCATAGAATAGTTAAGGTTGGAAAGGACCTTAAGATCATCTATTTCCAACCCCCATGCCAGGGGCAGGGATGCCTCCCGCTAAACCATGTCACCCAAGGCTATGTCCAACCCGGCCTTGAACACCACCAGTGATGAAGCATTCACAACTTCCCTGGGCAACCCATTCCAGTCCCTCACCACACTTACAGTAAAGAATTTCTTCCTCAGATCCAATCTAAACTTCCCCTGTTTAAGTTTGAACCTGTTACCCCTTGTCCT
>JASSUY010039298.1:0-25106 GCA_032466535.1 Forpus xanthops | reverse complement strand
TGAAGAGACACGGAGGGGCTGGCTGCCGGCTGGGCGGAACCGGGGGCTGGCTTCAGGCTCTCCTCCGGGAGCCCCGGGGGGGCGGCCGCGGCCGGAGCAATGAAGTTCAACGGGTACCTGAAGGTGCGGATAGGGGAGGCGGTGGGACTGCAGCCCACCCGCTGGTCCCTCCGGCACTCGCTCTTCCGCAAGGGATACCAGCTGTTAGACCCTTATGTCACCGTCAGCGTGGACCAGGTGCGCGTCGGGCAGACCAGCACCAAGCAGAAGACCAACAAACCCACCTACAACGAGGAGTTCTCCACCACGGTTAGTGACGGCCATCAGATCGAGCTGTCCGTCTTCCACGACACCCCCATCGGCTACGATGACTTTGTGGCCAACTGCACCTTGCACTTCCAGGACCTCTTGCGCTCCGCGGGTCCCACTGACAGCTTTGAAGGCTGGGTGAGTACCCGTCCGGAGGGGAAGCTGGAGGCGGGCTCCTCTCTGAATGAATGAATGCGCTCGAAGGGTATTTGCAGAGCTGGGGCTTGTCCTTGCATGTCTGCGCTGCAGATGCACGCAGCCTGGTGTGTGTGTGTCTCATTTACACAGGTGAACCGTCATGCATCTGTTTGTACCCCTATGCTGCAGACTTGTTTAGCCTGCTATTTAGACTGCTATTTCAGCTGATGCATTTTGGAACCCTAAGTAAAATATTTCTTGGCTGTCATAGCTTGAGGGTCGAGACTCTGTAGCTGAGGGGTGTGAAGTCTTTCCCTTTGGAATCTAGCAGAGAGAAGACCGTCAAAGTACACCTGTAGACTTACATGATGCTGTACCTTTATTCTTTCGCTTAGCATGCAGAGATGTATTTGGAAACCTAAAAGCCTTGTACATGCTTGTACAAGTGTTTGATGTGTGCATGTAAGTTTCTTTGTCTTCTTAACAGAATGGCAGGAATAGTCTTATGTCTATTATGTCTGCTGCTGCCCTGGTTAAGCAGTTTCACTTACAGCTAGTTCTAGGCTATTTCCAAGTAGGTGTCACTTGCATCCAGTCCAGAGAACCTCATTTATATCTTAGTCCTAATGGTAAGTGAAAGGAATAGTACTGGCTTTAAAGTTGCACCTTTGTTTCTGCTACTGTAAAGGAGGAGGAAGTGATTGTATTGATCCAGAAAGTTTGTGTTAAGTTAAAGGGGGGAAGGGGAGGGTAAGGTAGAGAAGAGCTGAGAATTTCCAAGGTTAAGATTGGTTTTTGCTTTTTAAGGCTAAGAAGTTCAGCACGTGTGGTCAGGTAACCGCCACAATAATATCACATGTGGAGGAAAGAGCTGACACTGTAGAGAACAGATAAGCATCTTGATCATATCACTGGGGAGAATGCTGGTGCTTTCTGTTCTCAGCTGGTATCTGTGACTGAGGTGTGATGCTGTTCCTCTGAGGTGATGATAGGGAAATACCAAGTTGCAGGATTCATTGGTGTATGTTGGTACTATTTCTTTCTTTTACTTTCTTCTTATGGTGTACTTATGTATCCTATAGATAAGCTTGAGGTTCACGCACTCAAGGTGGTCCCTCTCAGGCAGCGACTGATGTGATTTTGTGTCAGGTGGAGGGATCCAAGCTAGCCTCAAACAAGTTAGCTCGGGTGTTGCTCCTGATAACACAGCCAGAGCAGAGTTGACAAGGGTTTGCTCAGTGTGTGGAAACCCTGATTGCCAGGCTAGCTGTGCTGCTTGAGAGAAACTGTTCCTGGGACTTGTGCTAAAACAGCTTTGAATACAGAACGGACCTCTATGGGCCAGGGCAAAGGAGTGAGCTCAGGATAGAGAGCTGTGATTTTGAGGGTTTTCTTCGTGTTTGATTTGCTCTTTGCTCCTGAGAGAGGCCCTGTCCTCCTGGGAGGCTGGAGTCCTGGTCACACTGGGTCTGGCCACACATGGCATTGGGCTGATCTATTGCAAAGGTGGTGGCCTTATTTACATTACCAAAATATCTATAATAGTATTGCCTCTGGTGTGGATGCATGCATGTCCAGGGATGTGCTGTTTCTTTCGTTTCATCCATCCTATAGTGCTGATTTTTATGACACATGGCCTGAAATGATTGTGTTGTTTCTTTTTTTTTTTTTTTTGAGGGAAAAGGTTTGTTTTTTTTTCAGTGCTAGATAGGCTTGTGTTTTAAGAACTCCTTTACTTGTGAATTGATGGGTGCAATGGGGTGAGAAATGGGTGGTTCTTTTCAACTTGACTGCTGTAAACTGATGCTGCATCCAGACATGTATGTCTGAATATTACAACGGGTGGATTTAGTGGGAAGTAAGCAAGCATTCATATTCTGTTCCCTTTTCTCCTCTCCCTTTTGGCTTGCTTTGTTAGCATCTTGCATAGTGTGCAACCAGGATCACATGATGAAAGGGAGCAACATCTTGCTCTGATAATTTGTCTTTACATATCCAGCAAGGCTGTCATGGAGTTTTGTATAATCAGGATTCAGGATGCAGATTTGTAGTAACCTAAGATTCAGGAACTGCTGGCATGATACAAGACAGCACAAGGGGTTTGTGCATGATTTGCAACACCTCCACTCTGAAATTCTTCATACTGCCCTTTTTATCCACAAAGATAAAGCACTTGTAGGCAAGGAAGGAGTGAATGGACTGAGGGGAGAATTGGTGAATCCTTGACATTTGACCCGGCTTATACTTATGTGGCTGTGCATGATTTTTGCGTTCACTTTTCAGAGACAAGGACAACAATACACCAGTAACCCTCAAATGCTCCTTGGATATGTAACGGCCAAGCAGGGCAGGGTGGCTGGCTGTCTCTGGTCCTTCAACTCTTCAGATTGCTGAGCTGCCAGGGATTACCTGGAACAGCTCCTCAGCTCACACACTGCCCTGAAAGTTTTGATGTAAGCTCCCAGGCTCATGCTGCTCTGTTTATGTTTAGGGGGCCTGTGAGGATGCTGGGGAGGGATGTTTCATTGGGAACTGTAGTGATAGGACAAGGGATAGCAGGTTAAAATTTAAACAGGTGAAGTTTAGATTGGATATAAGGAAGAAGTTCTTTACTGTGAGGGTGGTGAGGCACTGGAATGGGTTGTCCAGGGAAGTTGTGAATGCACCATCCCTGGTGTTGTTTGAGGCCAGGTTGGACAGAGCCTTGGGTGACATGGTTTAGTGTGAGGTGTCCCTGCCCATGGGAGGGAGGTTGGAGCCAGATGATCTTAAGGTCCTTTCCAACCCGAACTATTCTGTGATTCTGTGAACATAGATTTTCTCCTGCTGAAGGAAAAAGAGATTAGCTGTAACATTGGTCACAGCCTGTTGTGGCAACTGTAGTAGTCTCAGTGAGAGGCAAGTAGGAGCAGCTGGTGTGTAAGCGTGACTTGCAGGTACATCTCTGCAATTATGACCCCAAACAATATTGCAGATGAGTAAGTGTATGGACATGAACTGTCTCATCAGTAATGTTCCCACACCTGACTCATCCCACTGGCTACTGAGGCAGAGTTCTCTGTTTATGATTGGCATTAAAATCTGTGTTCCAGAGACTCTTCAAACCTGACCCTTTTTCTTCTAAACATTTTGATTATTTTCTGAAGTCTTTCTAGTAAACATGTTAGCGTGGTCTGGATATTTTTTAAGTTGCATCTTGGTTGTTTAGCACATTTGATTAATTTTACACAGATCAAATGAATAAGAGCTTATAAAATCAAGATTTGTCTCTTTGTTTGCCATGTCTTATATTTACTTGTCAAGCTGCAGAGCTGTAGTTTTTATTAATATTGTCCATTAAATGCTATCTTGCCTTGAGGATGCTTTAATGTAGTTAAAACTGGGAGCGTTCTCCCCGGTATCATGTTCTTTCTGCCAGGCGTTTTCCAGTGTGGGTGTGAAGTCGTGCAAACCTGAATGGTAGCATTTTACACAGGTGTGCATGACCCAGCCAGGTTCAGTGCAGTAGAGAATTAAGCTGGCTGCTGTCTGAGAGCTGTTATGATTTACATCAGGGTTGAAACTTGTCTTTTAAAGCTTAATTTTGTGCTAGCATGTGCTAAGATATTTTTACTTGGCATGTGGCTCTTTAAAAGGTCCTATCTTCTCTTTAAGTGTCTCTGAGTACAGCATAGGAAGCAGTTGTCAGTGAAACAATATAAGTAATTCAGAGTACTGAGTTGTAATTGAAAGGGGAGACATTTACAATACATAGGATTATTCCTATGAGTTTTATTTAGTAGCTGAGGTAATTTTTAAGCTTGAGGGAACACTCTTTACAGATACTGAATTGCACTAGGGAATTATTTAATTCTGATTGTCAAAATTGTTAATCCCTGGGCAGGAATGTCTCAATTTCAAGGATTCTAACAAGGAGTTAAAAGTAAAACGTGATCTTGAAGTAGCAAATTATCAGAGTATACGGAAGGAAGTTACATTACAGATGGACTAGAGGATTAATGAGCCAATCACAGCTTCCTGATGAGTTTGTTATCATCTGCTCATGTGTGCAGGGAAAGATTAATACAAATAATTCTCAGGCATTCTTCTACTTGAGCTCTTTTTCCTTTATCTTTTCCTGTAACTTTTTCTTTCTTAAGACAGGAATAATTGCATTTTACCCATGTCTATATGCAATTGTAATTATTGAACATTAAATTGAAGAGTTAAAGGAGCATGCAACATCTTCACCAGAGCATTGTGACCTTGGCAGAGAGCCACAGTGCTGCAGGTCTAATACAATAGAGCTGTTTCTTGTTCTGAGTCCTGCTTCGCTGCAGGATGTTCTCCAGGTGTGTGCAACTTGCATCAGGAAGCCACAAATACGGTGTAGGTCTTGATAGAGGATTTTGTGAAGCAGTATTTTGTGTTTGCATCAGCCTCTGCCCACCTGAAGATACAGACCACAGCTTTTAGAGCCACAGTAAATTCTGTCTCCTTCCATAGGTAAGTAGTAGGCTGAGATAGCAAACAACAGCAGTCTGCCTGTGTCATTTCTGTTTCCATGCATGTGACAACCAAGTATGTAGTGCAGATCTCTGATCTGAGTGGAAGTCACTTTGCACATTAATTGCAGACTAGGCTTGAGTAAACTAAGCTCCTTCCCTATTTCTTGATCAGTTTTCAGTTTCTGTAATTTTTTTATTACAGAAACACAGTTATGTTGCGTTACAGCATGCACTGGTAAAGAGAAACGCTCACTTCAGGAGATAGGATGCTTTTTGAAAACTACCAGAATTTTGGCTTCTGTGCTTTCCTTTAGCAAACAGCTGTCCTTTGGCTCTACAGAGTAGCCCTCCAGAATGCTATAGCAGAGTCCTACGTACCAAAGCTGACTGAGAGTGCCCAGCAGTCTGAAATAAAGGCTATCATAAATAAATGAAGGAAATCTTTTTTGCTATTTGTCAGGTATTAAATAATCCTGGGGTATGGGATGCTAGTAACAGTTTTACTGATCAAGGCATGTGAGGGCAACTAGAGCTGACTGTGTCACAAAGAGCTGCATGCTTACTCCTCAATAAACAGCTAGTCTGGCAACTGTGAACATCCTTGGAGAAAATGGGTGTGTGTAAGGTTGGGAAGATTTGGTCAAAGCATGCAAAAAGCCAGTTTCCAGGGGCTGGAGCTGCTGGGATGCCAATAAGGACCTGTGGCACCTGTTTATGCCCTGGCTTCCAACTGAGTACAGCAGGACATGAGTTCCTCTGTCCTTCAGGCAGCTGAGTGCCTGGTCCTACTCCAGTACTGACTTCCTAGTGTGTTCCTTAGACTGTTTTTTTCCGCAGGTACACCTTGAGAACTGTTGCTTTGATGCTGTTGGAGTTGGGAAGGGCTCTGAGAACACCAGAGAGGTGTGCAGGAGGCAAGCATGCGTTCCTCCCAGTGCAGTTTGGGATAGGCTGTGCAAATACCACCACACTGCTTTCCCTGGCTGCGAGTAGCCACAAAGCTGAAGCTCAACCCAAACGCAGCTGTCAGGTACCCAGGCCCTCTGGCTCTGCAGCATGGTGGGCATGAATGTTTCCAGCTGGAGCCTGGTCTGCTCCCCATGCATTTGGCCTGTCAGCCCATGCTGCCTTTGCCTGCCTGTCCACCCACCAGTGCTTTGGCTCTCCAGTGGGGTGGAGAGGGTGCAGGTCATGCAGTCACACAAGGCTTTCTAGAGTCAAAGCCCCTACTAAAGTGGTTGCTGGCGTGCTGGGTGACTTTGGTGCCAGATTGCCTATTTCTCTGTTCTGGTGGTGTTACCACTGAGCTACCTGCAAGCCCCAGTTAGGAGGGGGCAGGCCAGGGTCTGATGCCCGAGTCTCTTTCAGCAGCAATAGTCTTGGCAGAAGCAGCTCCTGAGGGTGTTTGCAGACCCGTGCCCCAGTCCTGGAGTGGTGTGAGGTGTGGTGTGGAAGAGGACGCCATCAGGGTGACCGCAGCACAAGTGAGCCTGATACCCCAGGAAGCTCCATCCCCAGCCTTGCTCTCCACACCCTGCAGGCCTTGCCTCATTCTGTGTTTTATATTTAGCTCTTACCACAGGCCTTTCTGTAGAAATACATTTTACCCAGACTGTCCGAGTCTTTGTTTGGAGAGTTTTCTAAATAATGATTGGTTTTGGGCCATTTTGAGCATTTTTAGACAATAAGCCCTGCAAAAAAAGAGTGCCAAGGGGGCTGTTTAAGCTATTGAAATGCCATTAGAAAGTCTAATTTCCCCATAATTCAATATGAAAATTATATCCCTTACTGAAGTGAATAAGGCTCTCACCCTTTCTTTGCAAACTATTAAAGCTCCTTTGATGTATTAGGCTTGATTGTAGCTAGTGTGCTTTGCTAATACAATCAAGAAACCAGGGACCTTTTGTGTAACCATGGAGAAAAACACGAACAGAAGGGTTATCAGTGAAATGAGTTGCTGGAGGCTTTTATAAATGGTTCTGGATCAGCCATTGTGTCTCCTTGCCTCCAGAATCTCAGCCTATTTAGGCATGCAGTTAATATATGTCAAACCATGCTGCAGACTTAATTTCTTCTGGAGACAGTGAGCAATTTTTGTCCTGATTGCTTATTCCACCCCTGCGTTATTTGTGGGGCCATGCAGTGAACCAGGCTGGAGTCCTGGATAACTAACCTGGCATCATGTCTTGGCAGAGCTCACCAGGCAGTTGTTCTTCTTCCAAGCCATGCCCATGTGCTGGTTCAAGAAGCCACGGCTGGTTGTGAGGGAGACTTGCTTTATAGTTGTATCAAAGATATCAAATGTATGTTAAAACAAAGTGCCTCCTGAAGCATCCAATTAATGTTGCTAAGCCACTTAAGGTAAGCCAGATGAATTACTTAAATTTCTGCAATGCCAACATTTTTTATTCTTTGATATCATGAGATGTTCTCTCATGGAAGTCAATTGCTAAAGAAACCATTGTGCTTTATTTCAAAAGCCAGCACTATGAAGCCAGGTTTCATTGAATTAGTTCAGTACTGTGTGAAAGCAAGCATTCCTCAGCAATTTTGATGCTACTGACATTCAGTACTACATCTCTGATTTAGTGTCTGTGCTGGGCCCAAGGTGATAGAAAAAAATAGCTTTTTGACTCCCCCAATGAGGTCTTGTGTGCTCTTTTGCCCCTGCTAAACTAGACTGAAGGCTTCTAATCGATGACCAGATCTATCCCACAGGCCTGCCAGAGCAGTTTTACCTGCTGATGGTCAGCTCCCTGCTTTGCTCTTCCCTGGAGCTCCTCAGATGTGGGGCAGGGGGCAGGTTGCAGGCAGAGTTGCTCTGGCATCTGCTAGCTTGTTTTCAGCCACTGCCTTCCTTGTGAGACCCACTGCATCTCCAGGAAGACTTGTATTCTTTAGCCAACTGTCGTCGGTGTCCTGATGGAAGGATGCAGCCCTCGAGATGGAGAGTACCATCTGCTGCAGACAGGGGCTGCCTGTGTCCTGTCTGTGTGACAGATGGATGCTACATCCAGGTTGTCTCCCCTGAGTGTCACCTTGCAAGCCATGAAGCCCAGCCTGGGAAGGATAGCAGCCAAGGGCTGTTCATATGCAAAGTATTTGGAATTTCGAGTGTGGAAAAAGATTTAGTCTTGTCTGCTGTCCCTCCTGGTTGCTGGGTGGGAATTTCTGTGCTCTATTATACAGTGTAGACCTGCCCTTTGGGTGCACTGGGATGAGAGTATTCTGCTGTGAGTGTAGTTACAACAAGCTTTGCCAATACAAAAAAATGTTGGCAGGGGAGGAGGGAGGGGAGTGTGAACCTGTAGATGACATTACATAAAGACTTCTTGGTGTTTATCTGCCAAGTTTCGTAAGGATTGAGTTTCATGGGCGAGTTGATTGTATTTGTATCAGTGATACCGTGGCAGCTCTCCAGACTCCTTCCAGGAGAGGTCTCCTTGCTGTTGAAAGACAGGAGATGAAGAACTGGCACAGAAACAAAAGTTGAGCAGCTTTGGTAGCTGACTTCAGTTTGTGAGATGGGAGATGGATGATTTATCCTGTTATTTTAACCAACATGACAATGCTGTGTAGGCTTTAGTGGAAGTTTTCTTTACTTTTTTACTTTTATTGCAGTACGAGTATTTCTGTCAACAGGAGTAGAGGAGGAGAACACACCCATGTGAGATATACTCCTAAATGTGTGATGTGGTGTATTCATATTGCATGTCTGCTGTGTGGGTTTTTAAAAAAAATAATAAAAAAATTGGTGAAATCATTTGCAATGTGAAATCGTTTGACAGATCAGCAGAGCCCTGTAACCTCTCAGATGGAGGCAAGTGAGCTTGAGAATATGAGAAACAGCCTGCCTATCTATGCTGTCCCAGGACATTACACCTAACAGAATTATATTGACAGTCTGACAGATGGCAGTTCCATATCTGAACACTGAAGTGTTTTTCTTGCCTTTGTCTCATAGATTTAGTATCAGCCATCTTCAGAGGCAGGATTTTGACTTGTCAACTGGCCCGATTTGGTCTGAAAAAGCAGCTCATACCTGCCTACAGCATTTCTGATGTCTAGCCCTCTCTCTGACCTGCTTTGTGGTTTCTATTTTGCCTTTGCTTGTTTCTTACTTTTTTCTTAGATCTTTGTCATTAGTCCCATTTTAACATAGTATTGTATTTTGTGTTTTTCTCTTGTGTAAATTAAGTTTTAATTTTACTCTGTGTAAGCAAGGCGTCACTTCTAAATTAAAGTCTTTGTATGCATCTTCATGTACAGCTGAAAGTAGGTAGATCTAGATTAGACATTAGGAAGATATTCTTCCCTGTGAGGGTGGTGAGATACTGGCACAGATTGCCAGGAGAAGCTGTGGCTGCCCTGTCCCTGGCAGTGTTCAAGGCCAGGTTGGATGGAGTTTTGAGCAGCGTGGTCTAGTGGAAGGTGTCTCTGCTCATGGCAGGAACTTAGAAGCAGATGATCTCTAAGGTCCCTCCAACCCAAATAATTTTGTGATTCGATGATCTTTACTTGCTTTAGTATTTTCTATGGTAGTAATGGGGTCTTAGTTTGGGAACCATTTCATTGGTTTTGATAGGAAACTCTTGCCATCATTCACAGTTTTGTGGATGTTGTAGAAGGTTCGAGCAGGCACCAGTCATAACTACGCTGAATGCTATAGATATGAGTCAGACATGTGAGCTCTGTCAGAAAGGTCGTTTAGGGTTTTGTCAGTTCGTTGGAGCTGGCTGGCTCTACAGTCTGCGTAGGAAAGAGGGTGATAGTTTTACTATGACCGTAGAAATCAGCATGGGATGTCTGTACTCCTGAGTGCTTTTATCTGATAAAGTAATTGCAAATAAATGCTGTCTCTGATAGCATTGGAGTTGGCTTTTCTGTGTATAAATTAGTTTCATGGGTTGTTCTCTCTGCCTAGACTGGTCAGTGTGTTCATCCTGTACTAAATGTATTCAATTCTTGGCTAAGTTCCTTCAGAATAATGAAGGTTTTCCAGATTAAGAACAACTACTGAAAGACAAGCTTATCCTGTTTTAATTCCTACTTTGTCCTGCATTTTTTTTTTTTTTTTTTTTTTTTTTTTTTTTTGTTGTTTTTTTTTTTTTTTTTTTTTTTTTTTTTTTTTTTTTTGACAAATGTGGCCATATAGCTTATTGGTTTTTTTTCCCAGGATTGAAGAGTGGATTTAAAATACCTTGTTCTAAGTGATGAAACCTATAGATTGGTTTACTTAATGTTTCCTTCTATCTTGGTTCCTTCAATTTTTTCCAAATCTGAATGCTTTAAATCTCAAGAAGAGGAAGAGAAATCTTTCTTTCAGTGGGGCCCAATTCTTATCCTTCCCATGAAAACTCTGTCACACTCCATGAAAAGGTGCTCTCCCTACCTCACTACTTTCTGGTATCTTATTTTTTGAAACACTGATGTGAAAGTGTCCTTCTTTCTTTCTTGTTGTAAAATGTCACTCTACAAAAGGTTTGCCTGTGTCTTGTGTGAGATTTCAGCAGAACAGGATTCCAGTTCTTGCCTCTGCTTTTGCTTGCAAGGTTTACATCAATGTATTCCCAACAGCATCAATGGAGTTATGCTGCCAGTTTTGCAGTGATCTAATTAGGAGCAGAATTGGACACATTTCTTTCCCCTTCATTGCAAGCAACAAGGGTTTATAATAATAGCTGGGTTGTACATAATTTATTGAGTACAGTGAGTGCTTGTGGAGCTTTGAGAAAGGGGAAAGAATTGGCTTCTGTGCAATGAGTTTATTATCTAGGTCATTCACAGACTGAGGCATCTAATGTCAATATATTCAATGACAATTTATTCTATAAGGTGGTTTGCACCTGTGCCTTCAAGAAAATATAACCATGTGAGGAAAATGTTCCTGTGCAGTCCAAATCCATGGTGGGATTTCTTGTCAAAAAAGGCACCATTTAACACAAAAGCTACGGTGGTGTCAAATGTGTAGGGTGGTCCTCCATTTCCTAATAGGGCTTTGTAGGAGTATTGCTTTCGATGATCAGTTTTTGCAAGATGGAACCCTGTGCCTATCACTTCATTATCTGTTTGTTTAAGTAACAGTAAGATAAGAAGTCCATTATAAGAGCTTTGGGTGCTCCCACAAAAAATTGCTCACAAGAGTGTATGTGAGAGAGGGCAACTTCTTGGAGATTGCTGGAAAAGACCCTACAGTCAGCTTCCGTTAGGAGTTTCAGCCTCTTGTTTCTGCATGATGTAGTAGCTTACAGATCTATGCTAGTTAAAAAATGCTGGTTTGTTAAGTCTTCCTTAACGCAGTAGCATGGAATTGTGGTGGTTTGATAGCTTCTATGCAAGCAACTAAACTGTTCTCGGTTTGGAGTGGAGCAAAATTGCATAGAAACCTAGCTGTGTTAGGATAAGCCATCTTCCTCTCAGAAATTAGCCCCTATTAAAATAACCCCGTCAGTACTTAAAGATAGTAAATAATTTTCCTCACATTTTCAAATAATTAGCTCAAGTAATGTTTATCCTGTCTTGCCCATATAGATGATGTTTTCACTTGCCTTGTGAAATCTTGCTAAATGGATTTTGGTGTGAGCCTAGAAGAGCATGAAGTTCATTGTGCTCCACATGAAAGGAGCAAGTTCTAGTACACTAGTGACCTCAGCAGGTGGTTATTCTTTGTCTTTAAGGAGCAAAAAGGGTATGATGCAGGCAAAAGAAATTGGCAGCAGTGTTCCAGCAGCAGATACATTTTCTCTTGCATGTTCCAGAGCTCTTTAGGTTGAGGTTAAGATCTCTAGCTCTACCTGAAGGACAGTGGGATCCCTGTGTGTACTGTTACGATGCTGCCTCTTCAGATCAGGACTCACTGTATCCAAATCGTTAGGGTTTATCATTGTCTTGGAGTGACAGCATTGAAACGGAGAGCAAAATCTTGGATTCTGAAGTGTCTGACTAGCTCAGGAATAAAGCATCAAAAATTGAGGCTGTCTGCATGTCCTCACAGAATGGTTTTCAGCCTCTTGTATATAAAATACTTTCATGTGCTGGTATGAAATCCTTTTTATTTGGGCTAATCCTTACAAAACCATTTGAAGTAGGAATGGGGTTTGTGTTTAACCATGGTGGAGTACTTTTTCAGCAGTGTCTTGTAAGTTCTGGCAGTTTGCACAGGGCAGATCTAGGATTCTGCCCACCAGTTTTTTTGTCCTTCTCTGCCTTATGGGCAGCCTCTGTGCAGGAGAAGAGGCAGAGTGCTTTTTCCTTGTGTCTCTGCATCTCACCTACCCCATTTCACAGCTGAGCTTGCTAAATAAAACATCAGATAAAGGCCGAATGAGTTAATGCAATGGGCTGTGAACTGTGGTTTTGAGGTCGTGCAAAAGCAGCGTCCATTCTGCTGCCTTTGCAGAGGGGTGGTGACAGCCGGAAGAAAAGGGGAGGAAACTTTGGCGGGGAAGGGGAGCTGGGGGCAGTAATCTCCTTTTGATCAAACCTTGATATCAAGATGGCTTTTCTCTTTATTATATATGTACTGAGGAAGTTGATTAATGATTTAGCAGTTCATAATCAAGCCTGTGCTCTTCCCAGCAGTCAGCTACAATCACTGTTAGACATGTACAAAATCTCACTCTGATGTTACCAAAGTTCTTCTGAAGGGGTGTTGAAAGCTGCATCTTTTAGCTTGTCTTAAGAGAGCAGTTGCTGCTTGCGGCTACATATCTGCAGGAGCACAGGATGTTAATGCTCGCAGTGTAGAAGTTCCTGTGGATGTGCACATATTGTGGGGCAGACAAGACACAATGCACACTCAGTTCAGTTCTCAGCACTGCACGTAGTGAGGAAAAATTCCTTTGACTGGTTGTGCACCTTCTGGCTACTGCGTTGTTGGTTAAAATTCGTAGAATTAAGAATTTTAGAACTCCAGTATTTTAGAAGAACCTGAGGGTGTAGAATTGAAGCTATATCCAAAACCATCAGGTGGTTCATTTTAGAACTGCACTCTTCTGATTTTGTCAAGAATAAACTGTAGGGTCTGAGTGGGTTTCTTCAGAGAAAAGCAATGATCATTCAAGTTGTCGCATGTTTTAGCTTATGTGGATATTATCTTGGAAGGTTTCAGATGTATCCTTGCTAATTTGTCATTTCCCTTTGTCATTAGAGAAAAGAGTGTTGATGATTAATGTGGGGTCACTGGTTTTATTTGTATGTATAAAGAATCTTACTACAGAGAGACTTGCCTCAGCAGTGGATGTGCAACACATTGTTTTTAAGCAATTCCACTTCTTATTTTAGTAACATTTTGGAAGCATCTGTACCTGTTTTGAACAAGATCGTTAGGTGAGAAAAGAGTAGCAGAGGCTTGCTGCTTTTAAACAACCTCTGGTGCCTCTGTGCTTGGCTCCTAAAAAATGCTCTGAAAGAATCTTCCTGACCACAAAAAACCTCATTTTCTCAGTATAAGTTCTGTGTTTCATTTCTAGCTTGGCTAAACAATCTCCTTATGTTAATAGTCCAGGGCATATGAAATTTTATCTGCAGAGAAAAGTGGGCTGGGTTTTTTTATTGTATTTTTTAATTAGTTCAGCTGCACAAAACTCCTCGTTGTCTTTGCCTGCTGCTCTTTTTTCACTGGCAACAATAAGAACGGGACTTTTTTTTATTATTTTAAATATATATATATATTTTTTTGCTAATAAATGGGTAGTTGCAAAATTCTGTGCTCCTATACTATTTATTCTTACTCCATCTCTAGCAGTATTAAGCAACTGTTTCCACAGGAACAGTGCTCTTTACAATAGACGGTGTTGTGGCTTGCTTCAAAGCCACAGTCAGAACATGTAGGTGTTTGAAGAGTACCAGATCTTTCCATCTCTCACTATGAATTTTCCAGTGGGTCATTACTTGTTCAGACTTTCTATGTACCCCAGTGCTTCATATTATTGTGTGTGGTTATGCCCTAGAAGCCTTTCAAGTGCTGCTGGGCTGCAAGAGGAATATTTTTATATTCATAAAAAGCCAAAACTTCTGGTGCGGTGGTGCTGAAGATCTAGTCAGCAGCTCCAGTACAGCTAGTTTAGGATCTGGCTCTTCACTTTTGTAACCTTATCTAGGGGTCCTTCAATATCATGCATATTAGGAATTGAACAGTGTTAGGTGTTTTATTATCTTTCTTAGGGGACTGTATTTGTCATGGTTCACTTCACTGGATGTATGGAAGTTATTACAGTGAATGTATCTCTTCAGTTTTCTTCCTCCCAGGGTCATTTCTGAGTCTTTTTCCTGTAACAGAGGAAAGGAGCTGTCTGAGTGACTTCGTGGCTCTATGTTACAGGGCTTGGTAAACTTTAAAAAAAGGAAGTTATTTGATTTTGAAAGAAGATAAATGCTATCTAAGGGATTTATGTTCTCAGCCAGTGAAAGCCTTCTGGTTGAGGCTGTGAGACTAAAACTGATGTTACTTTTCCTGGAGTGAATAACATTTTGCTTTGGGAAGTAAGGTAGTGTTGCTCCTTCTCAGCAAGGGCTGTTTGTCAACTGGAAGAGGTGCATAAGGTCCACATTAGCAGTACCACCCAGGTAGGGATGTACTTTTCTGCAGAAGGGAATTTATACTTTTAATTATATTAGCTAACAGGCTAGAGTTAAAAGCATGTGTATTTGTAATGTAAAACGCATGTAACACTGGCTGTGGCATGGATGAAGAGAACAATTATGTGCAGCTTTGTGGGTAATGTTGAACTTTGGATGGGAAATGTGGTCAGCATCAGGTTATACTCTTGATTGACATGGGAGCAAAACTACTTTAACCATGTTCTGACCTTTTTCTCTACAGAGCCTTTCTGGGTTCCCCCGTTTTTTTATTAATCCAAGGTACATCTTGGTCACACTGGTGAGAAGTGCTTCCTCATCTTGAAACCACACTTTGCAAAGGGAAAAAGAAATATTAAAAAGGGGAAATACGTGATAACGTGCTGTTGGTAGTGCCAGCAGACTGCCTGTCAGCTCGCAGTTGCACACAAACCCCACAAGCGCTCCTCCTTCAGATGGAGGCAAATGACTGGGTCAGCTGAATAGCATATCTCAGTGTCACGGTACCTTGTCACCCATCCGGTGGCCTGCAGAAGACTGGAGGCTGATGTTGTTCAGCTCCTTCCTGCCTTAACTCAATTTCTGTAGTCACAGCTATGACTTTATGGTCACAAGTGGGTAGTGAGATCACCTCTCTCACGAGGTAGATGAGGAAAACTGTAATCACAGACTTGATGGGACTAAATATTGTTTGGTCTTGGACAGTCTGTCTCCTATTGCAGTGCTTGGCTTCAGGATTTTGGGACTTCCCCTCCCCCACCCCATTAGTCCTTTTTTGTACTTATAACCCAGGGTCCTTCACCAAGGAGAACCGCTTCTATGCACCTTTTCTTAACTGCTGTTTTACAGAAATATTTTTATTATACTCTTCTCCTTTCCCCTCATCAAAGGAACCCTAAACAGAAAACAACCCCCACAAACAAAAAGCATTATACAAATAGGATATGATCTAAGTTGGCAAAGCAAATGTTGGCAACGGCATGTCCTTTCTGGGTGTTGTCAGCTGCATACTGGATCCCAATCTACATTCTTTTTGCTGCATGAAGACTTGACTGTGACTTCCAGCAGTATACCTCATGGGATTAGAGCGGAGATGCAAGCAGTAACATCTGGACACCAGGAACAAGCATCATACCTTCAGGAATGCTGGGGGAGTGCATGCCTTGGCACTCCTGTATTTTTTTTTTTTTTCTTTCTTCTGTACCTTTAGAAGCATTTAATTGGTGGCCAGAAACTGCTGCTTTTTTCATGTGATATTGTGGGACGTGTGCACTAGGGATGTTAAACTATCCCCTAGGCTGCAGGCAGGGAATAGGAGAGGGGTTAGTGTATGAGCTAAAGGACTTTCAGTCTTTCTCTCCATCCTTCTCTGTCCTCCAAGAAGTTTCTCTCCTTGAGACATTACCCATAGTTTGCTTTTATCCTTCAGTGTCAAATCTTTTGACAGATCATCTTGCAACGTAGAGTGTGAGAGGAGATGTGGTGGATTAGTACTGGCTGGATACAAATGATAGTAGTTTTGGTTTTAAGAAACTGCCAGCTGAGGAAGTGAGGGGAAGAAGGAAGTCATTGTGATGAAATCAAGATCTGGAAAGAATAGCCAGGGCATAGGTACTTGGGCTTCTCCATGGTGTTATAGCCCATGGGTTTCAGAAGTTGTTTTAATTAATCCCCAAGGATGATTAACGCAAAGGTTTTATAGGGGGATATGTGCGAGGGGAGCTGTAGCTCTAGAGAGGTGTGTCATTTGAAATTTTATGTTTTGTCAGAAATGTTGCTGGTAACTTGATTTTGCAATATTAATGAACTGTGATATTGACGGGTGATGGTGGTGTATGCTCCTCAAATGCACTTAGTGCAAGGCTTTATAGTCACTGAGAAGAATGGTGGGTTCTGATGCTGTGGAGCAATTGACTTTGCTTGCTGTTAGACTGCTGGGAACTGCGGAATCTTCCTTGGACTTTTTCAGGGTGCTGTGCCTGCCGCACAGTGTGTACATTTGGTTTGTGAAGACCGTAAGTGATGTTTCTGGCTCTGCTTGTGCTATCTCCATTCATTGCTTTCCTTGTCTATAAAATTGTTGGTGTAAGGTTTCCTTGGCACCTCAAAGGGCTTTGTGGCCTTTGATTGAAAAGGTGGAGATGTGCATGATCTCATCTACATAGCTCCCTGTATACATCACATTGCCTTTAGGAGAGGTACAGAAATGCTGTTGTAGGAATATACCAGGGATACAACAAGGGCATAGCAGCATCTGTGGGAAGCTTCCCTGGGTACTACAGCAAGCACTGTAGTCTTACCTGGCATGGAAGTTCCCTTAGAATCAGTGTTATGGGGCTCCAGCTATCCCCAGTGTTGTGCTACAGCACCTCTGGAGGTCAAGCTGAGACAGGTGAGCAATGATCAAGACCCTCATGCAGCACACGAAACATTTGCTCACCACACAGCATAGGGCCTAGTATTGCAAAACCCTCTATTAAACACAGACCTATTTGACGCTTGGTTTTGAAGGGAAGAAGGTAAGTGCCTGCAACTCAAGCCCTCTGCAGAGTTTTTTGTTTGGATTTGAATCTCTGCATTGTGGGACCCCAGCTTCCTGCTGTCAAGCTGCAGGCATCAAGATGCTTATTGCATCTCACTCAAGGAGTTTTTAGTGTACAGCACCTATCAGTACTGATCAAGCACTGTAAACAGCTGACTTTTCCAACAGATCACCTTTTACTGTACCACCAGGACTTAACTTTTTAACTCTTATTGAAAAGATGGGATTTGGCTGTTCAGAAGTGAGTCTCTGACTTCAAATGGTCGGAGTAGCAGAAAGTTGTGACCTTTCCTCTTTCTACCTGGGGTGTTGAGAAATCTGATGGATTATATCTGGAGGACTAATGGATTTTAATGGTTCGTGATCTCACCAGCTGAAGCCTGGTTTTGTAAAGAAGGGAGAGCTATTGGACAAAAATGTAAAAGCAGCGGTACACCAAATGAGTTATATGTAGTAGGAAGATATTTCAGAACTAGTGACACACCTAATGGAGACTTGAATGAGAAGATTTTCACAAAAGCTTAAGGTTATGCGGTAGAACTATGAATAACAACAAAATCAGTTTCCAGCATTGAATACTGGAGAGCAGTCCAAACATGTAGATGGGCAAAAATGTGCTGGGGAGACAGCTACAGAGGGGTTCTTTGCAGTGTTGCAGCTGGTTTAGGGGTCCACAATTCCTTGGGCTGAATTCTTGAACAGGATATGGAAGGCGCTGTCTGACATTGTACAACACTGTGGATGTCCCCTAAGCTACCCAGTGCTCTCCTGCTGTAGCTGTGTGGTGTCTGGCCTTGGGTATTCAACAGGAATGTCTTGAACATAGAACCTCAGACCATAACGCAGACTTCACTGCTTTTGATGTAAAGTTATGAATGATTCATAAGCCTGCCTGGATTTGTTAATGAGGTTAATTAAAACTGCAGGTAAATGCTGTGCCTAGGAAGAGTTCTCCTTGAGGCTCAGACCGTAGTTAATTCTTTTCCATTTAATTTTTTTGTTTCTCCTTCTGTCTTTCTGCCTGGTGCCTGCTCTGTTCCTCCCTGGGCAAACCCCAGGTCTCTGGTGTGTGCTGGATGGTGCATGGGCTACCTGGGTTCACTCCATTGCTAGTGCACTCATCTGCTCTTTCCTTGTCAGGGGCATTACATCACTGCTAAGCTCAGCTATGTCACTGTTTTTCTTGGGGGGGAAACTCTGCTCACTAACTCATTGTTCCGGCCTTTAGAGTGTTTCCAAATGGGAGGTGGCACCAACTTGCCTGCCTGGCACCCATCTTTATTACTGAAAACTGCAAAACTGGCACAGCTTCCTGATAGTTTTGGGTTTTTTTTTTTTCCAAGTTAATTATGTGACAGAAAATATGTTTATTGTTCACCTCCAGAATCTGGAAATAGAAAATAGTGTTTCCTGTGCTGTGTTCTTGGTGAGAGACCTAAAACATGGATTGTCAGCATCATCCCTTTACAACCTGTATGTCTGGAATGTAATAGCTAAAGCGGTGTCCCAGGGCTCTCTAACTGTTGAAAGATTTTTGTTTTATTGGCAATAACTGGTTGTTGAGGTTTATTGTCCTATTGTTACAGCTCATTAAATGGAAATAGAAGTTTTTTTGTTTGCTTTGTTTTCCCAAGAGCAGAGACTGTGTCCCACTTTCAGCTTGTTTTACCTGCAATTGCACATACAGATCTTTGCAGGCAGATCTCTATACATTGCATATGCATAGCAAATAGCCTGATACCAGCCACTGAATACACATGGGTGTATTTGCTGTAATTAAGTATTCAAACAGCTGAAAACAAAGCCCTGCATTTGCCGCCCTTTAATTTGGCGACCCTTCATTGATCAGTATCTGTCTGTTAGGAAATTAATCTGTGATTTCCTCCTATCTTTTGAAGCAATAAAGCTATTGGAAGAAGGCAAGAGGAGTTGGGAGGGAAATCCAGTGATGGATGGGACATGGTGGTATTTAGTATAGTGTTACAAAGCAGGATGTGTGCTTAATAAATTGTGCTCAGCAGAACTAGAGCTCTGCTTGTCATGTATGTGGTGAGAAAGGCCAAATGCATCCTGCCCACACGATTTTGGTTTCACATGGGCTATGGTCACACAGCTCAGGGAGGGAGGTGGCACAAAGGTGTAAGAGGCCCTCTAAGAGGTGGGTCTGGCCCCTGCTCTCTGCAGCCGACTGGGTTGCAGAGGTGCTCAAGGAGGCACAGAGTAGTCTTTGCCCTCTGTCTGCCACGTACGGTCACTAGAGAGAGTGAAATGCTGTTTGGCAGCAAGATGGGAAGACAGAGCAGGGTCGCCTGCAACTTCATAGGGTCGTAGAATCAAGTAGGTTGGAAAAGACCTTCAAGATAATGAAGTCCAGCTGTTACCCTAGGACTGTCAAGTCCACCACTAAACCATGCAGTGAGGGCCTCATCTACATGCCTTTTGAAGACATGATGTCTCTTGTGTTGAAGTTGTTTCAGAGCAGGCTTTTTTGCTGCCTTGCTCCTATCTGTTCCCCAAGGCTTTGCTTAAAAAGGGAGACCTTGGCCTCCCACGGCCCTACATCCCAGCAGTGCTGCTCCACTGTCTCTCTTACAGGAGCTCTCTATCAGCAGGGCTCACTGCAGGAGCTGTGTAGGACAGGAAGCCGCGTGCTGCAGTGAGGCTGTGCCCCAGCAATTGCAGAGCTGCCTGCGGTAAGCCTGGGCTCTGCACGCCGTTTCTAACCATGCTGACAGCAGCGTGGGAGACCACCTTCCTCCTGTACCCCACGGGCCCATCTGGGGAGGGGTGACAACACACCTCCTTGTGTGTAACAGCACACCCTTTCGTATGTGACAGCACACTTCCTTATGTGTGACAACATGCCCCACTGAATCGAGACGGAAAAGGTCAGAGGCGTGAGTTTCAGCACCTGTGATTATCCCACATTGGTGTGTTCTGTACCTTCAGAAACTGAACCCTCACTGCTAGGCTTTCATCACCTTTCATGTCTACTTCTCAGCCTGTTCACCACCCTCATAATTTCAAACTATCCTGGGGTTGTGCATGAAAGCCCTCCTCTGTTGCAGACTCCAGTGTGTGCATGGGACTCTTGGGGTCTTCTCCCATCCCATGTTTCATTTTGAGTTTTGCTTTAATTCCTGAAGGAATGGGTTCTTGCTCAGTGGTGGTACTGTTGGGGTTAATGTCAGTACTGTGGCACTAATGAACAGGTGATTGGATTTCTTCTTCTGCCACATAACTGAGAGATCAGAAATCCCTCCAGAAGGCAGCTATTGTTTTTCCTTAAAAATATAAGAGCAAAAAAAAATATAATAGGCTGAGCTATTGTGTGTGTGTGTTTGTGTGTATATCTTATTTTTTCTAGATTGATAATGCTACCTTTATTTTTCAGATATATTAAAGACTAGCCACCTACAACTATTATTCATACCTCATTCATTGCTTTAGAGGTGGGATCTGTCAAAACCTGTATAAGTTGATATAACTCCATTAGGAGCAGGGTTTGGCTCACACATTTGAAAATGTAATTTTTTGGCAGATTTGGGACCTCCTTTTTTATCTGAATTTTATTTGTAGCCTTTCAGGCAGGTTTCCATAGAATCACAGGTTTTCTTGGCAGGAATTTTCACAGAATAGATAAATCTCATTGCAGCCCTTGCTCTTCCCACCCGAGCAAAACTCCTGGTGAGAGGTGTAATCTCTTGGATGAAACTAAAATTGATTAAAGAGTCCAGGATTGGCTAAGAGTCATTTGTTATGCATGATTGTTCATGGCTGGTGCGCAGCTTATAATTATACAGCTTGACTGAAAACAAAAGTAATATGTTAAACAGCCATCCTGGAACAAAAAATTAGAATGACAATATTACAGTAATAGCTGGAATAACAGGTTATAGGAGTTATGAGAGAGACTGACTTTCCACCCATTTGTGGGTTTACCTTAAGAGCGTCAACCATGTGGAGGCAATGGTTATTGGAAAGTGGTGGGTTCCGTCCCATCCCCGTCCCCCAAAACTTTGACAGTAACCATATCTTGCAGAAAGCAGAAGTTTTGAGTCTTTGTCCCCTACCAGGGGGTGGACATGCTGACCCCCAGGGGACCAGGTTTCGTCTCTAGGTGTAATCATGTGTCTGTTGAAGCTCGAAATTGTGAGCTGCGAGGGTTTCAATGCTCCGAATTCAGCATGGTGCGTGCGCTTACTACTTTGAGGTGAGGCTGGCAGCCTTTCCAGTGCTATGCCACCCTGTGCTCACTTTGTTTGAGACCTGGCGTCAAAATTAAATCTTGGTGAGAGCAGGGAGATGCTGCTGTTCAGCAGCACCAGACCCAAAGCTTGGGTGGAACAAGTGAGCTGGGGTTGCTACTGCTCACCAAATGGTATCTCCTAGGCCTCCCCTGGTCAGAGCTTTCCATGGTTTGTTGAGAAACCATCCATGTCTGTGCTTGGAGGCTATTGTGGAAATTACTGCCCAAAGCGCTTGCAGCCTTTGCAGGAATGAGAAGATGCCTCAACACCCCATTTTATTTTTTTTAGGCACGCAGATTTGAATCTTAGAGGTTGCATGCTGTGTGTTTGTAGGAAAAATACTTTAATCTGTTGGTCTGGAAATGAAAAATCGCCTTTGTAGGAGAGAGCCCTAAGGATTTCCAAAATTGCTTATCTTGATAGATAGGTGTCCGTCAGCCTCAAAACATACAAGGACTGATTAATCCAGACACCATGTATTTGATTGGTTCAGTTGCTACTTTGACCAGTCCAACAAGGGCACACTCAGATGGAGGTGCTATCTTTAATTAAAGTAGAGGAAGATCTGACATTCCATAAGCATGATCTGTTAGGAGCTTAAACAAACAAAAAAAAAAAGATAGAAGAAATAACTAGAGGCATATGAAAAAACAGCTTTAGCCTAACCCAGACTTTCAGCCCTTTCAACCTAACAGAGCCTTGGGAATTGCCTCCACAAATGACTGATTATGTATACAGCTCTGTTAATTAAATTTAAAAATCGTGTAGGAAGTCAGAAGGTACAGCTACTTGTTTAATTAAGCTAATTAAGTCCTCAGGTAGTTTTTATATTTGCTTTATTCACTGCAAGTGTCTGGCTTGTTCTGTTTTTGAAGCGATGTCAACATTGACATGGCTTAGAAAAAAGGTTGTACTTCTAGGATGCTTACTAATTGTGCCAGTGGTGAAGGAAGGACAGGGCAGTAATGGGAGAAAGGATGTTCAGAGGTCCAGGGTAAATGCAGTTGTCTTTTTTGTCTGATCTAAAGACAATAAAGACATTCGCACTGATTTCGCTGCACTTCAAATCAGACTTCCCAGACTGGATTATGGATTGCAGGGAAGGGTGGAAAATTTGTTCTGAATTTGTGTTTGGAAGAATTAATGCTTATGCCAGATGCAGTGTTGGAGATCTCTATTTATTCTGGAGGTCCACCTTGTCTCCTTTTTGGTTAACAAGTGACTTGCAAGAAGGCAGCCACCCTTCAGATCTGCCTCTTCCCATCCACAGCAGATTTTTAACCTGCCCTGTGCTCTCAGAGGCCGACTGACTATACCTGCTCTTCGAGTTCAGTGGATGCTTCAGCTGGGTGTTGATATGTTGCCTGAGAGATTACCCTCCTCCTGAATTTGTTTTCTAAACCTTTTCCATTGATGAATCATGCGTGACCAGTTATTATGAGTGAAGGCATGTGATTAAGGAGCCCTGTTCTGGTCTCCCTGCATCTGTTCCCTTGCTTGTTCCTGAATTAGCTCTTTTCTTGTAATGAGAAGGGGAACAATTAATGCCTGCCTAGTTGTCAGAATGATGTTGGTACAGTCCCTTCCTGCAGAAGGTGTGTGAGATGGTTGACTGGGGCCCCTCCTTGTGGGAAACCAGTCCCTTGCAGCTCCCTTTGATGTCAGGTGGAACTGCGCAGTCTCAGCAAGTTCAGGCATGGGGCACTGTGTGAGTGGTTTGAATTAGGAGTGGAGTCCTCAGTCCTGTGCTCAGCTTCGCTGCCAAGATGTTGCATCCCACAATGGAAGCATAATGAAACCATGACTGAACTCATAAGTCCTTACCTGCTCGTTTCCAGCTCTCTTGCCAAAATCCTCCACTGCTTGTGTTCTCTTGGGTACGGCTGTGAAGTTCAACGGAAGTTAAAGTGTATGTTTAGCTCTGGGCCAAAATTCTGTGTTGCTCTTTACAGATACAACCAAGCTCCAACAGTTAATCTTATCCACTCTTTATGCTGTGGAGGAGCATGCTGCCTTCCATTTCCTTGAACTGGAAGAGAGCAGCGATTGAAGACTTTTCTACACTGATAAGCACACTTTCCCAGTTAACTAAAACTTGGCCAACTGCCTCTAAAACAGCCAGAAAGTGGATGGTTTTTCTCCCAGTTGTTCTCTGAGTGACCAGGCTGAGGATGAAAGCACTGAAGAGAGGAGAGGGTGATTACTGTTTACAGCTGTGTGTGCTGGTGGTGTACTGCTGCATGTCACCAGTTGAGTTTGATTTATTTGGAGACTGGTATACCTCATGACATTCATAATATCATGCATTCATAAAAAATCAGGCTTCTCCTCTGCTTCTCCCAATACAACAGGACTTTCCCATTGCAGTATAACTCCTGCTCTGATATTAAACCTTCCAGGCTGAATTCTGTGATTCTCCAAGTTATCCTGTGCCAATAGATCTTGACATTAGAAAACTTTTCTCTCTAGTTATTACTCATTGAATATTGTTGTCAAATACATAGAGATGGTGGTTAAATTCCTGTATGACTTATCTCCTATGTTATGATACAGGAGCTCCCGTTAGCATCATCTGTGTTGTCTTCTGGTTGTTGAGTTTCCCAGCTTCTTGTGCTTTCTTTGAGAAAGAAGATCAGCATCAGCTGCACTGTTGACTTAAACCAATTGCATGGTCTGCTTTAGACTTTAATAATTCCATCAAGATTAACACTGTGGCCCCTGCTTCTTTGTAGAAATACATTTTTTATCTTTGTGCAGCCAAGGTCAGTGCTGGGAAGACAAGAAAGAAAAGTGAGTAACAAAACTTGGTGTATGTGTGGTACTGGTGTTATGCCCGCAATGCTGTTGTGAGATGGGATCCTGGAGATGTTTGATGATGCTGGGAGGTACTGACGTTGCCAGAGCTCGCCACCACACTGTCAGGGCTTGGGCTGCCAGCCAGCCCTAGATAGAGTTATCTCTTCATGGCTGGAGGGCCAGTGCATTGACAGTTGCTTCCTTTTGAGGTACTTGAATCCTATTAAATAGCAGCATAGTGAGATATCCTCCCAGTCTGTGAAAGTAGGTGCTAGTGATAAAGTTCTTCAGTGACTGAAGAGGTTGAAGGAGGACTTATGTTAGGAATTCGTCCTTTTGGGGAAGGAAGTAGGGTAGCACAATCACTTTCGAATGTCTGTTTTCAGATGGTTATGGAATATTTCTGTATACTGAGATGTGATTGCAGTTGCTTACTAAGTTGGTAAAGCTATGCCAAAGTATGTGCTATTTCAGTGCCTGCTCCAGAAAGTGTGAAAGCAGTAATGAAGGTGTAAAGCAGGGGCAGGAACAGGAACTGTGCTGCAAGGATGACTGAGACCAACTCTGGGACCAGTTGTGCCACTTGTCGTGCACACCATCTCAGCATGTGAGCATCCATCAGGCTGCATGTGCATCATGGGTTGTGGTCCAGCAGATATGAGGAGCACACAGGAATTAATGCTGTCAGCCTGAGGCCCCTCCATGTTGATTCAGAGGAAACTCCAGGAACAGACTTGCCAGCGAAGTTTTCTAGTTGACAAGCACATATTTTTTTATTGCAGTGCCAGGTGGCACTGGGGTAACTCCTCCTAATGTGTGCCCCCCTATTGCTATACAAGCAGTCCTTATATAGCTACGGAGCATACATGCATATTCATGAGGCTACGTATGGATTACATCATTTTCCCAAAAGTTCCTCGCATGCGTGCAAAAAATGTGGTGGGGGTCTCTGGGGTCATTTACTTCTTCCAACAATCTTCATCACTGCTGGCAGCCTTTGAAGTA